>CM035409.1:123818398-123923398 GCA_020310875.1 Ceratopteris richardii
ATAAGATGTCTGAGCCACACACACTCAACAGTCGCTGTGAAAGCTTCCCTATACTCAGCCTCACAACTGGAAGTGGCCACAGTAGGCTGCTTCTTGCTCAACCAAGATATACATGAGCTACCAAGCATGAAGCAAAAACCACTGGTGGACACATGAGTGTCATAGCAACCAGCCCAATCTGAGTCAGAAAAAGCATGCAAATCTGGCGATAGTGATCCCCCTTTGGGATAAAACAACCCAAGTAGCCGAGTACCACTCAAGTAGCGAAAGATGCGCTTAACTGCCTTCCAATGCGTGACTCCTGGGCAATGCATAAACCTGCTCATCTGTGAGACAGCAAACTGAATATCTGGCCGAGTAATGCATAAGTAAATCAAGCATTCAACAGCCTGCTGATAGAGAACAACATCAAATGCATCTCTAGCATCATGAAGACTCAATCGTAAACTTGTCTCCATAGGAGTGGCAATAGGCTTACAATCTTCAAGGCCAAAACGCTGCAATAATGTGTCAATATATTTCGTTTGACACAAAGCCATTCCACCATCAACTTGCATAAATTTGAATGCCCAAATAGTGATGCAAATGCCCCAAATCAGACATCTCAAATGAGGCATGCAAATCAGCCTTGAAATCAGCAATATGCTTCTCAATAGGACCAGTGAGCAGCATGTCATCAACATAGACAACAATGATCAGAAGCACATCATTAGCACACTTAACATATAAGGTGCTTTCAGTTGGACTGTTCACAAAACCATGTGCAACCAGATAGGCATGTATCTTCTCATACCAAGCAGGTGGTGCTTGCTTTAAACCATATAATGCCTTCTTTAACCTACACACCTGGTTTTCATGCCCTTTCTGCACAAAGCCTCGGGGCTGAAAAACATACACTTCTTCATGCAAGTCACCATTTAGAAATGCTGTTTTAATGTCCAACTGATGTACATTCCAACCATGATGGGCTGCAAGTGCACAAATGCTCCGAACAGTAGTCATACGGCATGTAGGTGCAAAGGTCTCATCAAAATCAATGCCTCTTTCCTGTGCATAACCCTTTGCAACAAGCCTAGCCTTATACCTGTCAACTGTACCATCAGGTTTATGCTTCAGCTTGTATACCCACTTAGTGCCAATGGCCTTCTTGCCAGGAGGCAAGTCACATAAAGACCATGTACCATTCTTCATTATAGCATCATATTCAGATTGCATAGCAGCCATCCAAGTTTCTGAATTCTGTGCTTCATCAAAAGAAACAGGCTCATTCTCATCACAGAGGCTAGACGCAGCCATAACATAGCAATCTGATGCAAAGGAGGCACTATGAGAGCCTGAATGAGTATGATATGACAAAGGTGCATCTAATTTGCTATCACGCAAAGTCTACACCAGCCATTTTGGCATAGTTTTTGCCTGCTCAATATCAGCTCTCTCATCAACAAGTGCATCATGTAAATCTGCATCAGAAATGGAATGATCTACATCATCATATGAAACCTGCAAAGGCTGAGAAGCTGCCTCATTAGGACCAACACTAGACTGTCCACCTGTAAAAAGAGGCATCAAAGTATCATACATGTCTTTAGAGCTAACAAATGTCTCCTTAGTACATGAAAGCAATGGCTGAATAGCATCTTCCACAAAGACAACATCACGACTAACCAGAATGCGTTTAGTCTGTGGATGATACAGACGATAGCCTTTACTTTCAGAACTGTACCCAACAAAAATACATTTTATTGCCTTATCATCCAATTTTCTGCGATGTTGTTCAGGCACTAGTGCATATGCCAAACAACCAAAAACCCGCTGATGAGCAACAGATGGCTTGCGATCATGCCAAGCCTCATATGGAGTGATATAGTGTAGCGCTTTAGTGGGACACCTGTTAAGTACATATGCTGCACACATGACAGCCTCAAGCCAGAAACTATGTGGTAAAGCCTGACTCTTGACCATACACCTCGCCATCTCCATGAGTGACCTATTCTTCCATTCAACAACTCCATTCTGTTGAGGTGTATACAGCAGTGTACACTGGTGTTTTATCCCACGTTCAGCTAGAAATGCATTAAAATCAGAAGAAATATATTCCCCCCCTCGATCAGAACGGAGGGTGCCCATTTTACATGCTGATAGATTTTCAGCCAAAACCAAAAACTGTTTGAAGCAAAAAAACACTTCGGACTTTGCCTTCAATGGATATACCCATGCATGCCTGGAAAAATCATCAATGAAAGTCACGAAGTAAAGATAGTTTCCAAAAGAAGGTGTCTGCATAGGACCACAGACATCACTATGTACAAACTGCAATTTCTACGTAGCCCGAACTGAACCATCTTTTGGAAAGGAGGAATGCTGCATTTTGCCCAAAATACAGCCTTCACATACATGTTTTCCAGGTGCCTCAAGCTTGGGCAAAGAAGACACCATATCATATTTCTGCAGGCGTGGCAAACTAGCAAAATTCAGATGACCAAAGCGTGCATGCCAAAGCTTTGCATCTGAGATAGCCTGAGAATCATGAACTGCACATGCCGAATCATTCACAGATCTTTCATAGTCTATGAGCTTATACAGCCCACGACATAAAATTCCAGAAGCAATAATAACATCGCCATTTGACAGATCATGAACTGTACATCTATCATCAACAAATTTCACAACCAAGCCAATCTTGGCTAATGCAGAAACTGATAACAGATTCTTGATCCCTGGCACAAATAAAGCATCTGACAAGGTGAAAGAACTACCATCAGCAGTAGTCAGAATGATCTTACCAACTCCCATAACAGGATAAGAGGAGTTGTTGGCGCATGTGACAGTATTCCCTGTAGGGACAGACTCGAGTGAAGAGAAGAAACTGCACTGCGAGGTAATATGTTTGGTCGCCCCACTGTCAAAGTACCAAACATCTGAGTCCACTGCAGACATGCACTGCTCATGAGAAGATGGGTCAAAACTGCAAACAGTAGTAAACACCCATTCTTCTTCCTGCACAAGATTAGCAGACTCTGTTTTTGGTGTAGAGGCTTCTGCAACAACCATTCAAGCCTCCTTTTTCTTTGCCTCTTTTGCAGCCAGTTTTGGACAGTTCTTTATGATATGATCATTCCCTTTACAGTACTTGCAAAACAATTTCTGCTTTTCTGATTTCTTCTCATCTTTATCCTGGTTCTTCGAATGTGCAGCATTTGCATGTTTCTGCTTACTAGTAGAAGAGCTCCATTTTCCTTTGCCCTTCTGACTAGCCAGGAAAGCTTGATCTGCAACACGCATAATGGACCTGTTCTGCCTGAACTGATTTTCCTGCAACAGAATAGAGACTAACTCCTCAAATGATAAGGCATTCAGATTGCCTTTCATCATCAACCAAAGAGTAGAAGCAAAACTCTGATATGAATCAGGAAGACCATTCAGAACGGTCTGCACAAGTGAGCTATCTGGTATAACCTCATCAGCAGAAATCAACTGTTCCTTCAAATCTTTGATCTTCGTTAGGAAACTGTCCAAAGAATCTCCTTCATTCATGTGCTCACTCTCCAACTATTTTCGGAGGTAAGCAACACGAGCCTCATTCATAGCTTGGTACAATGTGGTTAGTGTATCCCAAGCATCCCTAGCTGTTCTGCAAGAGCGAATATGAGGAATAATGGCATGTTTGACAAACAAAGCTATCAATGCATGTGCCTGGGCATCTCTACCATCCCAATGAATTTGCTCTGCAGTAGGTGCAACAGAAACAGCAGCACGAACAAGAATCTGCGGAATATCATCTTCGACACCATCTTGGTCAGCCCAAGCACCTGTATTTGCAGTACCTGTTGTTACAGGTGTAACAGGACGTCTTTCAACACCCTGCACAATGTTCCACAATCCTTTTGCAACCAAAACATGTCGCATCATATAAGCCCATCATGGGTAGTTGGTACCATCCAACTTATCCTGAACAGCCAACATACGGAATACATCACTGCTTTCAGCCATGGCCGGTGACTAAAATACCTTGATGCAAAAAATTGACTGTATCTCAAAAAGTTGAATAGAACTGCCCTGACGAGTTCTGCTAGACCTGTAGCAGACTTCAAGACGCTTAAACTGGCGAACAGAAACCGGTATATAGCTTTGGCACAAAAAGACAAAATAGCCTGCACAAGCATTGCGATAGTGCGTTCGGAGGCCGAAACAAGCTCAGAAAACACGAAGAGTATGCTCACCAAAATTCGTGCGATTTCGAGACTGCAAATGGAGGAGTGTCGACAACGCCCTAGATGAAGCGACGACCTGCTCTGATACCAATTGTTGGAGATAGATGTCTGCGGAAGCACGCGAACATCACAAGGAAGAAGAAGAAGCTTGGAGCACAACACACAATACTGAATGTATTACTAGAGAATGTACAAAGATAAGTAGCCCATTAGGGCAATAGGCGTATATACAAGCCGGGGGAAAAAAACCTCCTAAAGAGGGAAAAAAGTGCCCCGGCGGTCCTAGTGTGTTCACACACATCACTACCTAAATATATCAACATTAGCCACATGTGAGAAGGTATCCTCATCATCCACTCCATGGGTTTGAGCAAATCCTTTTTCTACTAGCCTTGCTTTATACCTGTTTATTGAACGATCTGAATTCTTCTTGACTTTATAAATCCACCTGGATCCTATTACCTTCATGCTTGGTTTCTTGGGAACCAAATACCAAGTGTTGTTCTCTTGAAGTGCTTCAATTTTATTATTGCATGGCTTCTCTCCATTCTTTCTTCTTGTTGGCTTTTTTAAATGAAGAAGGCTCTTCTCACATAGAATCTTGAGTCATGTATACAGAATGCTTGGTGACTAGTGACGTGTCATAGCCATACCTTATGGGTTTCTTACTTTCCCTTTGAGATATTCTAAGTGCTTAATTGGATGACTCTAGAATGTCTTCCAATTGCTTGAGTTTTGTCTTGCCCTTGGACTTCCAAGCTTTGTAGTCAATATGTTCTTCATCTTCTGAGTTGAAATCTTTTGATATTTGTGGTTCTTCTTGAATCAGGGTTGAAAAATCACTTTCCAAGTCATAGGGTAGCTTTATTTTCCTACAATCATCTTCAAACCATGAATTATTTTAATCAAACACCACATCCCTACTAACTGTGAATCCTTTGTTAGTCGGATTGTGCAACCTATATCCTTGCTGGTTTTGGTCATAGACAATGAATATATACCTTTTAGCTTTTGGATCAAGCTTTCCTCTAATCTGTGAGGGTATATGTGCGTAAGCAATGCACCCAAAGATTTTACAATGGTCTATGAAAGGTCTCCTGCCATTCCATGCTTCATAAGGTGTCATTCCATCCAAGGACTTGGATGGAAGCCTATTAATAAAGTATGTGGCTGTGGAAACAACCTCTGCCCATAGGTAGTTTGGAAGTTTCTTTTCATTCAACATTGATCTTTTAGCCTCTACTATTAGTCTACTCCTCTCTGCCACTCCATTCTGTTTAGGAGTGTATCTTGTTGTAACCTCTCTCTTCATGCCTCTGTCATATAAGAATGAGTCAAATTCATGTGAGAAATAGTCACCACCTCCATCAGATCTGAGCCTCTTCAAGCTTCTACTTGTTTGGTTCTCAGCTAATGCCAAATATTTTTTTGAAACAAGTAAAGACTTCATCTTTATGCTTCATAAAGTAAAGAATTGTCCATCTACTATAGTCACCTATGAATGAGACATAGTACCTTAATCTTGAGATTGATGACTCCCTACTAGGACCCCACACATTTGTGTGCACAAGCTCCAAGTAATCTTCATATATGTATCCTTTTCTGTTGAATGGTTGCCTATGTGATTTGCCAAATTGGCATGCCCCACATTTGTAAATCATGTGTTGCTTGGACACATTTGGAATGCCAAGCACACTCTGATCCCTACATATTTGCTTCAGTGTTCTTTCACTTATATGACCTAGTCTCTTATGCCATATCTCTAGTTCAGGTAGGGTTTGATCTTTGTAATTGAAGAGTGCAATGTTTCTTGTATCTTCAACTTCAAATGTAAAGAGTCTACCAGATTTCTCACCTTTTGCAATCCTCTTGAAGCCTTGTTGAGGGTCGTCCACATATGCTCTATGCCTTGTGAACCTAAACTGTAATCCCTTTTCAACAATCTGTCCAACACTGATTAAGTTTTTGGTTATGATGGGCACATATAATACTTGAGGTTCATGTTACCATCAGAAGCTTTGACATTTCCAATTTTCTTAACAGAATGCCTAGTATCATCACCTGTCTGTACTTCATGCTTCCCTCTAGGTTCTTCAAGATAAGATAACAATGCTACATTTCTAGCCACATGATTTGAATAGCCAGAATCAATATAGAATAGATGTTCATAATCTTTACCTTGCTTTGATTTCATGTTCATGACCAATAGAGAATCCTCTTGGTCTTCTATATAGTTGTTGTAGTCTCTTCTACCATTGAAACCTCCTTGATAGTTGTTGTTGTAGCCTTGGTTGTAGTTGTGATGGTAATTGCTTCCTCCATTGTTGAACCTGCCTCTAGATTGTCCATAGCCTCCTCTGTGGAAGCCTCTTCCTCTCTGATTCTTTGTGTTCTTGAAGCATTCATATGTGCTATGATTGTTCAAGCCACATATATTGCAAGGTGAAGAGTTGTATGATCTCCCCCTACCTTGCTTTCCTCCTCTACCCCTTCCTCTAGTACCTCTTCCTCTACCTGTGAAGTTCACTTGAGAGGTACTTACCTCTTCTTCATTCTTTTCACCTTTGCTTTTATTTTGATTTGTGTAAAGGGTAGAAGATTGATTACTTCGAGATTTGTCTCCATTTTTGTTGAGCTTTGTCTCATGTGTGAAGAGTTTCCCCATCAATGTGTTGAGGTCAAGTATTTGCAAATCCATATATAGGTCCATTGCTGTAGTGAATGACTCATTTGTCATTAGCCTTGATGCCATTTATGCTGCTCCTCTTTTATCTATTCTCCAATGCTTCCAAGTTAGTCAACTATATCCTTCATCTTGATCACATAGTCAACCACACTTTTTTTTGGTTGCTTCTTCAAGGTTGTGAACTCCATCCAAATTTGGTTCTTCCTAGCCCTTGTATTTGATGCGAAGTATGAAGAGAGTACTTCCCAAGTCTCTTGGGAGGTCTTGCAATTCCTAATGTGAGATAATAGGAAATCAGATATTGAGTTAAGTATATAGGACCTGGCTAGAGCATCCTTTTCACACCATGTAGTTAGCCTTTCTTTCTCTTCTCTTGTAGGTTGATGTTTGCTTCAGAATATTGGCGTTTCCTCATCTCTAGAGATGTATCCATATAAGCTTCTTCCTTGAAGGTAGGCCTACATCCTTAGGGAACATGCTGGATAGTTGCCCCTATCCAAGTTATCAATGAATGATGGAAATTCATCTCCCATCTTGCTTTGATGTTTCTCTAATACCATTGTTAGAGGAGATAGTTGATAGATTCTAGAGATGAAGTGGTGCTGCAAAATCCTGCAAGTTGTGGAGAGTAGACTAGAACCCTTGAGCTTTCCAACAATCATAAATAACCACCTAAGTGCTTTGGATCATGATCCTCTGTTCAATGAATCAAAACAGATGAGTATAAATTTCAACTAAGTGCCAAGACTTTCTATTTTGTTCTCTACACATGTTTTGTAAAATGAATAGTGCTCTCAATCTGCTAGCAATTGATTAAATTCCTTTTATGAGTATCTATTGAACTTAGATAGCTACCAATCACAAGTTGATACATGAAAGAACCTTGCAATGTGTGTGTATTCTAAAAAATTGGAAGGTTAACTAAAAAATATCATGAACCTTAGTTGAGGTAAACACACGACAAAGTATGAGATCATATGAATCTAGTATCAATATTATTGCTAAATCTTGGTCTCAAAAGTTGAAAATTACCCCCACACAGTGAGCTCAGAGACCAGTGATTCTGATATGTCATTTAGCATGGAAAGACATCCAAGTAGTTCAATATTGACATACTTAAAGACCTCAGAAGGATCCTACAAGACTCAGCTTGAATACATTCCAACTATGACATTTCTCCTCTTTTGTTCCACACTGTAGCTAATCTATGTGAGGAAAATCAACCACACATAGAGCTATGCTTTTGGTTCACCACCCAACCATGCCTGAGACACTTCAAACATAATATCTAATCTATGAAAGGAAAATCAACCACACACAGAGCTATGCTTTTGGTTTACCACCCAACCATGCTCGAGAAACTTCAAACATAAGATCTAGTCTAAATACTCACGATTCCAATCCTTTTTAATCCTCTACCCATCAATAAAACAATGCTCCTCATGGAGCCATGTGGCACAAAACCATAATGCGATATTTCCTTCCCCTCGAAAGGACAAAAATGCACATGAAATGTTCATAATGGTAGAAGAAAGTGTTTAGACTCCCCTGCACCCCATGTACTCTATCTATATTTTCATCTCTGTATGTGCTGTTTCCCCGTATCCTTCCCCTAAAGAGCCCTAATAAGAGATAATATCAAAGGTGGGAAACCATCTCTGTGGTGCCTATTATCTCCCATATACATTCAACTTCCAAACTATCACTCCGATGACATATAACGTCATCAGAATGACCTAATTCCATATGATATATCCTCCATGGAGTAATGCTATTAAAAGAAAGTGTAAGGTGCCAAGCTTGTAGGCTTGACCATACCATAATGGAGATAATAAACCATAGAATCCTGTGAAATGTAGAACAAAGTCCCATAACCAATGACTCCAAAACCATCTAGGACTAAATGATAGATTTCCCTCATACCACTCTATGTCTTCCTAACCTTGAGTGTAATCACAAGTAATAGTTTAATTTAAAGTACGTTGTGAACTATGCAAATCCATCATCATAACAATTTCTTGATAGTAAAATGAAATCTCTACCTTCCATTAACTAAGAACCATTTGGTTTGTCATCCGTACCATTGGACTAAGTTCTATTGGAAGAGCATCTATTAGCACTAGCGCAAACTCTAATATTTATCTTCTCTAAAGTTTGCTATATGATTGCAAAAGGAAATCCTTTTGAGATTTAGATAATGCCTAAGTACCCATCCTCTTAGTGATGTTCACACATCATCCTCATGATGAAACATCGACTAAGAGTTTGGTAATCGTATAGGTAAGATATTTCCCTATTTCCTAGAATCCCTAAAGAAAAGAGTCATAACTCTACTCCTAGTCTCACTAATGTCAATAACTAGATCATGTCATCTAGTCAAGGATCATCACTAGAAATAAACATAACTACTTCTCTCTAGAGTCTCCATCTGAGACTCAATCTAACCATCATGATTAATTGATCTCCCTCTTGTCTTTGATAGAAGAGTGCCGCTTCTATCTAAAAAAACAAAAGGAGAAAGTGAAACTCTCTCTCTCTCTCTCTCTCTCTCTCTTTCTCTCTCTCTCTCTCTTTCTAATCTCATCTAAGGAAAAGAGCTCCATTAGTGGAATCTATTCCACTTTCCCTTTCCCTTTGAAAGAGATTTTGTTGAATCCATTTTCTCTATTCATCCATAACTGAGAACATACACATAGTTCTCCATGTTTTTCCCTTCCAAAATAGTGGAGAATGAAACGCCCATGTGAAGGAAAATTACACTGAAAAAAGTAGAGTAAATGAATTCCTTCTAAACTAGACTAAAAGATGTTTTCTAAATACCTCTTCCCTCTAAAATGCAATATTTAACATATGCAAGTGGCTCGAAGTGAATAATCATAAAATAAAATATTTAACATATGCAAGTGGCTCAAAGTGAAATTAATTCAATTGTCTTCTCGGTTTGGAAGATATGACTCTTGGAAGGTAGTTTTCAAAAACTATCTAGACTTTGCAGACTTGCATAGAGCTAAGAAAATAAATAACTCCCAAAATTTCTTTCATTATCTCAAATAAGATCTTGTGCTCTTTGAAAAGAGCCATAGCATGTACAATTTGAAGTTTTCTAGCTCAATATATGGCCTCTCCAAGTGTGACATGCCAAACTAGTGGATTGGTGGAGGGGCTATAAAAAAAAGTGTGAAAATGTGATTTTTGAAGTGCCTAAAATCATTCTTCCATCAAGAAAATCCTAAAATTCTCTCCATAACCTTAGAGAGTAAGATATGAAAATGCTTTGTCATATTCTCATATTTCCCAATCCTCCCTTCCCACATGCTAATTTACTCCCCTAAAGAGGCATAAACCAAGATTTTTACTTTCTTACAAAATGTTTAATGGGAGACATTAGCAAGGTTCTAATCCATTTTCTAATATGGGGTTTTTTGCATTTTCCAATTCCTTATGGAAATACATATATCATACATCATGTATGTGTTCATTATTCCATGGAAATACTCTTTATCTATCTCTTCCTCCCAAAGGTGGAGATTTACTAAAATTAGCACTTGAATTTTTTTAAAAAAAGTGTAAAAAAGGGACTTTTTCAGGTTGACTAAGAGAGTGTAGGGATGTATTCTCTTGGAATTACAAACACGTGAAAGGAGCGGATCTAGATATATGCTCCCATAGGATCCCTAGAACTTTAGAAGCCAATCCAACAAAATAGAAGCCTTACATATATAAAGAAATTTATGCAACAAAGATAAAAGAAGAAACTGATAGGCTGATATAAGTTGGATTTATCTATGAGATTGAACATATGGAATGGGTATCCCCCATATTTGTTGTGCCCAAGAAGAGTGGGAAATTACGTGTGTATATTAATGTGGAAAAAGTTAATGATTCCACCATAAGAGATATCTATCTGCTTCCTATGATTGAACATCTACTCAACCACATAGCAACCAATGAATTTTATAATTGTCTTGATGGATTTTTAGTTTACAATCATAGCCATAGCCCCCCAAAGATTAACATAAGATGGATTTTGCCATAGAGTGGGAAATCTTTGCATTTTATGTGATGCCATTTAGGATCACAAATGCACCTAATACATTCCAAAGGCTCATGATCACAAACACACCTAATACATTCCAAAGGCTCACAAATGCACCTAATACATTCCAGAGGCTCATTGAGAAAGAATTTGGAATTCTATATGATTTGTGTGCTCATTCCCACATAATATAGACCCACATCCCATAACTCAAGCAGATCTGTGAAAAATCTAAAGAATATCAAGTATGTTTGAAACTCAAAAGGTGTGTTTTCATGGTTAGATAGGGTAAAAACTTAGGTACACCGTGCCCAAAAATGGAATAACCATGGATGAAGACGAAGTGAGATCGATAGCTAAATTATTGAGACCTAGAATAGTTAAGGAGGTACAAGCTTTTATGGGTCATTGTGGAAACTACTGATGCTTTATCCACATGTACACAATCATTGCAAAACTCTTGTATAACCTATTGACTAATTTTGAGCCGAATGAGGAATGTGAGAACTCATTCTTAGAGTTGAAATGATGTTTTGGCTCAACCCCTAGTTTGATAACGTCAAATTGGAGTAAGCCATTCCATGTCCATGTGGATGAATGTGTGATGCTAGAACCAATAGATGAAGGAAACTTAGAACTTCCCATAGCATACATGAGTAGAAACTTCAAATGAAACAAAATTACACAGCCATTGAAAGAGAAGGATTAGTTATGGTCTATGTAGTAAAAACGTTTTGACATTATTTTCTTGCAAATAAGTTCAAATGTTTTACAGAAGACCAAGCCTTGTTATGTTTGGTGAATAAACCTTGCAGCACAGACATGTTAGTAAGATGGTTTCTCTTACTAATGGATTATGTTTTGAAGTAGTTGTTAGGAAAATTAAGACCCACCTTTAGGTGGATCACCTTTTGCGACTCACTTCTGAAGAATCCTTGCAAGGTGTGCCAGATGAACTTCTTGTGCATATTTGTTCAACCTTGAAGTAATTCTAAATTGGGTGAAGTAATTAGTGCCAATGATCACATTTGGACCCAAGAACCATATAATAAGAATGAAGGATGAAGAAATGGTCAAGTCACAAAAGTATCACATACTCGGAAGGAGGATTTACAAGTAAGAAAATCAAGGAATCCTAATTTGTTGGAAGAGGAAGAGTATGAAAAATGGTTGCAATTAGCACATGTAGGTGCATTGGAGCAACAACATTCAAAGAATAGAACCACACATACATTGAAGCAATTAGGATTATATTGGCCAACGATTGTTCAAGGATTGTCCATCCTATACTAGAAGACCCCTAGTTGAACACACAACCTTATATCAAGTGTCTCTAATACCTGAATGGAGTAATACTCTGGTTGAATTTCCAAGAACAAGAATATTTCCCTAAGTCATGACTTTAGCATGGCAAAGAAGTCTAGAACAAGAAGCTCAAGACTATACTTTCATTGGTGATAGTCTATACAAGCATGGAAGAGAAGAATATTTGATATTATGCATGCACTAAAGTGAGTATTTGATGATATTAGACACTGCACACAATGGTGTTGTAGGCAGACACTTTAGACCTAATTGTGTGATCAAAGCTATTCTATTTTCAGGTCTTTGGTGGCCTCCACTTCATATGGATGCACATAGCTATATGAAGAGGCGTGACACATGCCAAAGAACTCAATATCCTATCTAAAAAGAGGAGATTTCACTAAGACCCATAATGGGAGGATATCCATTCTCCAAGTGGGGTAAAGAATTTGTAGGTCCCATCAACCCCTCCATCTAGAAGCTCCCATACAGAATACATTATTGTGGCCATTGACTATTTTACCAAATGGGTGGAAGGAAAAGTCACTAGGAAGAATGATGCACAGAAGATGGCCAAGTTCTTTTTTGATAATGTGTTCACAAGGTATGGATTGCCTATAGATTTGACAAGTGATAGAGGAACTCATTTCTTGAATGAAGTGATTGAATATTTGTTACATGATTTCATGGTGATTCACAAGAATTCAACACTATATTATCCACAAGAAAATGGATAGGCTTAAGCCACAAATAAAATCCTAAGTAATATATTGTCTAATCTTGTAAATAACAAATGTTTATATTGGGACAAACAATAACATCACACTGCTTGGGCATATAGGGTGGCTTGTGAGATAGTACTCAATGCAACTCCCTTTCAAATGGTATATGGTTAGAACACTATTCTTCCTTTAGATTTCCTAATGTGCACCCCAAAGGTCCCATAGGAGCATCAATGGACAGATCACGAGCTATCCTCGAGGATAATGTACTTCGAGCACTTAGGAGAGACATGATTGAGAGTAACACCATACATACATGCAACAAAGAAGAGAAAAAATTCTTATTGTGATGCACATGTGAAAGAAAAAGGCTTTAAAGTTGGTGATTTAGTATTTGTATACACTTTAAAGCAATATGCTCATTGATCAAATAATGGAAAAATATCGAATATGTTCAATTTTTTTGTGGATTTTTGAATAAATGACAAAAAAATAGGACATAGAAATGCTTTCGATCGAAAGACTTTTGATCAAAAGCACTTTCAAACAAAAAGTTTTTCGATCAAAAGTGTTTTTCATCGAAAGTGTTTTTGATCCAAAATGTGTTTATTTTCTGACCATACCATTTAGGTATTGATCTATTTTTTATTTATTATCTATTTTATTGTTATGTTTATTGTGTCATGCATATTGTATGATTCTCATATACGTCTCTTACATATGTATGTTTTGTATTTATATAATTAGTTTTATGTTTTTTAATCATCGATAGTATACATGTTTGACTCATGAAAGCATTTCTTACTTGTATACATTGTCGAATAAAATTTCAAATAAACTACGTCTGTGATTGTCTGACTCGCTACATTGATTCTAACTCTCATAGTAGTATAGGACTGAGCAATAGATCTATTGAGATTGTTTAAATCACCACCTTGATTCCTACTCTCTCAATAGTATAGGGAATGTATAAGGACTATTGTGATTGTTTGATTCTTTGACTCTTACTCTCACAATAGTCACTTAGATTTTGGTGAGCATAATTACAATATAGGTCACAAGGTATATATAAACGATTGTGATTGTCTCATTCTTTGACTCTTACTATCAGAATAGTTAATACACTCATGTGGAAAGACTCATACATAGTTTACTGAGTGTACATGAACTATTATGAATGTCTGATTTATTGACTCTTAAATTATAGTTACATAGATTCACTTCAAGATGATAATTGTATTTTCTATTTAGTTATAAATCTACTTATCTTACTACCTATCCATATTTATATCATTTTTCTACATATACTATTGATTTATCTATCCATGCACTTACTGATGTATCTATTTATTGTGTACTTAAAATGTATTTAAGTATCTATCATTTTATTTATGAGACTTATTTTTTATTATTGATTTTATGAATTAGATTAGTGTTTAAAGTTTTAATATCAATTTTGATTCAATTTTATCATTTGCACAGATGATAGGTAAAATAAATAAGCATGAGTGAAAGTTTTTGGAAGATTTTGTGTGCTCATACATGTATGGAATGAGAGAAGATCAAATCACTCTAGCAATGGACATATCCAATTACAGAGATTTCATTGAACAACTATCTAGAACAACATATGTCATATTGAAGATAAATTTGGCAGTGTGTCACGAGGAGCACAAGTATTACATGAGAAAATGTCCAAAGAGCTCACTCATATCTTTGGACATATCATTAAAGTAGCAGAGTCGTCGGCATTGGATACAACCACAATGCCTGGATTCATCAACAAAATCAATTTTGTTGATTTACATTATCAAAAAATGAAGAGAGGAAAGCGAATGAGACCCGACATGATTATAGGGAGAAACCAACAGTAGATACAAATACAAGAGATATACATGTGAATATGGGAGATCAAACATTGAATAATCTTTGTTTGCTATTCATTTTGAAGATGTAGCTCTCGTGGGGGAAGGACAACATGGAATGATCCATAAAGTTAGAATAACCCACCCGAGATTCATCAACAAAATCTTTGCCACAAAGTTATTCAAATTACATGGTGCTAACATACAGACACGAGAGAACGAAGCCATGAATGAAGCCACAACTTTATCTGTTATGCACAGTGGAATTATTACTCCACTTGGATTAGCTAGGCATCATAGCAAAAGCCCGTGCCTCATTTACAAATTGTGAAATGGTGGTACATTAGACATGTGGTTTGGAGAAAATGAAAAAAGAGTACTTAAATGTACCACAAAGTAAAGGTATTAAAGACACAAAGGGAGATGTAGCAACTGTGAAGACAAACATTTAGAAGCTGATCAATGGATTGTTGCAAACGATATCATTTTTACACACTTGTAATATTTCCTACAACAATCTCCATCTAGGCAACATTCTATTGCATTTTGAAGCTAAGCATGCTTATATCTGACTATGTGATTTTGGTAGAGCAATGTATTTACCAATAAAAAAAATGTTTTTCAAAGCTACCTGATTTGGAAATATCGGCTAGAAATGAGTGGAGTCAAAAGTAATTGTGGATTGTACCCGAATTTATATCCACTAACCCTCCATCTTTTAATAAAATTTGGGAGAACTTTATGATTTTGATACTCCTCTTGAAAATTTTGAAATACATAGGTTTAAATAGTTATCCCATTGATAGAAATGGGATTTATAAGTTCAAATTTGCTTTAGAATTAACTTGTGACAGAGATGTATCAAAAAGAGTTTAAAGATATCCATTACAGATGGATTAAGACCATATTGAAAACAATCTATGTTCATTTGAACTATATAGATTAAATGATATTGAGTCATTTGAATTAACTGGAGTAAATTTTGTGGATTCATTTGTTTTCGGTGAATTAAATGATGTGGATTCATTTGAGTCAATGGATTAAATGATGTGGATTCATTTGAATTAAGTGGAGTAAATGATTGTTGATTCATTTGTAATATGTGGATTAAATGAAGTGGATTCATTTGAGTTAAGTGGATTAAATGAAGTGGTATCATTTGAATTATGTGGATTAAATGAAGTGAAATGAAGTGGAATGAGTGGATTCATTTGAGTTAAGTGGATTAAATGAAGTGGTATCATTTGAATAATCTGGATTAAATGAAGTGGTATCATTTGAATTATGGTGATTCATTTGAATTATGTGTATTAAATGAAGCGGTACCATTTGAACTACGTGGATTAAATGAAGTGGTATCATTTGAGTTATGTGGATTAAATGATGTGGATTCATTTGAATTATGTGGATTAAATGATGTGGATTCATTTTAATTATGTGGATTAAATGAAGTGGTATCATTTGAACTATGTGGATTAAATGAAGTGGTATCATTTGAATTATGTGGATTCATTTGAATTATGTGGATTAAATGAAGTGGTATTATTTGAATTATGTGGATTCATTTGAATTATGTGGATTAAATGAAGTGGTATCATTTGAATTATGTGGATTAAATGATGTGGATTCATTTGAATTATGTGGATTCAATGATGTGGATTCATTTGAATTATGTGGATTAAATGATTTGATTGCTATGAATTAGATGATATGGATTCTTTGAGAAGAAAAACAAATTCGTGCAGAAGCACAACCCGAAGCTTTAGAACGCATCCGAAGAATGAAATTGAGAAGACAGGGTAGAGATGATCCTAGATCAGATGCATATGAAGCTCCAAGATATCACATGGCCATGTGTGATGCACCAGGAGTCCATTCCCATAGAATAGTTGATCGACGACCTTTTGTAACCATAGAGGTAGGACAAGGAAATAATGCAAGGAATGTAAGAGCCTTGATTGACTCAAGTGCAACTATTAGTGCTATTAGACTTTCTTACTCTCAAGAATTGCAATTAGAATTCAATCCTATAAAAGCTTATCTCATAGGATTGGGAGGTGTGGAAACCCCTTGCATGGGCGAGGTGGAGCTTCCCCTCTACATTCAAGATGTTCTTATGATAGTTAAGGTGCTAGTGTGTCAAGACGAGGATCTCACTGAGCCTCTTGTCTTGGGTCAAGACTAGATCTACGATCATGTAGAAAATCTAAACCTAAGAAGGGAACTTCTTCAGGTCTGGGTAAATCAAAATTGTATCACCATTGAACTAGAAAACCACACACTCAAGGAACTAGGAAAGGCACCACCTTCTGGCCCTTCCAGGAGTACAAATGAAGATGAAGATGTGATTCTTGTCCAAAATTCTTTGATGCAGAGGGATGATGTTCTCAACAAAGAAGCCAAGGATATGATGGAACTCCCTTCTTTTCCAAAAGTGACCGAGACATGACACCTAAAGGAGTACCAAATGCAGAGGAAGCAGGTGGCCTATGCTCAAAGTCAAAGGAGAGTATGAAGCAAGGTGTCTTAGCCACCGAAGCAAATATGGGTACGAAAAGGCAAGCATCTTGTTGCGGCTTAGTTAGAACCACCGACTAAATGCCACACTAGTGATCGACAACAGGACACTAATAAGAAGTCTCTCAAAGATTCGCCCACAAAAGTAACATCTATCTGGGTACCCAAGAAGTCAATGAAGGCCGACCCACAATCAAGACAAATTTGGGTGCCTAAGGCTTGCTTGTGGGCTCAAATAGCCACACATAAACCACACAATGTAAATCATTATTCACACACTCGAACAACCGATACCCATAATTGTTTGACATGCATAGTCACATAACATCTGTGAGCACGAACAAAATCACTTGTAAATGGGTCCCTAAAAAGCCTCCTTTCCAAGTATACTTTATTGTAAAGCCTTTTGGATTCTCCACAAAATCAAAACATAAAGCTATACACTATGTTTGGCGAACCAATACAATGTGCCAATCCAAAGGGCACTCATTTGGACTAGGGCACAGGAATTTTAGCGAAGGGCATCATCCACAAGACCCCCATCAAAGAAAATGAGAGGAACTGTTCAAATGCCATGTGCACAACCTAGGGGCATTACATTGACACCAGAGGTGACTCTGCCACCCCAAAGACGAGTACGGACCTTCACCATCCGATTACCAGGGCATAGTGCGGAGGGGCCTAATCTTACCTTTCCACCAATCCCCACCGACCTAGAGTTCCCTCAAGGCTTCACACTTGAGGACTTGACTGATGAAGAAGTAGCCAGAATGCTCAATGAAGCCAACTTGGAGATAAAAGCAGAGCAGTTGAGTGAACAATAGACCGCCCAAACAAGACTGACCCAACTCAACCAGTCATTGTCGAAGTAGATGAAGATGAGGAAGAGATTGAAGAAGAAGAACAAGATGAAGAACAGGAAGGACAACATGATGAAGAGGAGAACGAATATGTGCAACATGTTATACCAAAACTCATGGGAGCCCTGGCATACACAGTACAACTACAAAGATTGTACAATACTATGAACTTAGTTCAGGAACAACACAAACTATCCTTGGTGTCTAGGAAAGCCCTAATGAACCGGAGGCTTGTGGAAGGAGGTGTGGATGACCAGTTCATAGCTTCCCTTGACATGCTCATGGATGCATTGGGAGTACCAGAGGCTGTTCACACTGCCCTCACCCACTCTCAGAGATTTGAACAAAGATGTGGGAAACAACCACCAAGATCAGGAAAGCACATACACGCTGTAGTTTCAGAACCACACGATACCACTTCCATGACCACCTCCACAACACACACCACTCAACATATCAAAGAACCCCACACATCAAGTGCACCCCCATCCTCACCCTTACCACCCTCCCCTCTGACTCCACCCCCTCACCACATACCATGGCCACCATTGTCTCTACTGTCACAACCACTGTCTCAATCGCTCTTAGTGAATCACACGATATCGGTCAATCCTCACAACTCTCACAATCTGACACCACCAACTTTGTAACTATCACGGGCTATAGGGCTCTAACCATGGTTACAGGGAATTCCATTTCTCTTGTCACGCATCTAGGAGGCCCACAGGCATAATTAGACACACCTTTGTACACTTTCACCACAGCCACCACACCTACCATACCCATGTATATGGTAGCACCCATGATTGCATCCACTCACGACCAAATGGATATATCACCCACAACTGTGCCACTCCCTCCCCCCATATTTCCACAATCTCCCATTCCCCCACCACCAACATCACCATTTACCACCATGACATTCACTCCCCCTTCCCCTCTTCCCTATCCCCCTGCATTCCAAACCTTTCTAGCACCCACCCTTGTAAATAATGTGTTCAACACTTTATATCAATGTGTTTCTCAGTTACAACAGAATTATCAACATTTAGATGCACAACATACAAACCTGTTCAAAGACCACGAGACATTACAAGAATGAATCACGACCATGGAGAAGGAAAAGGTGGAACTACAATGCAACTATGATACCTTACAAAGACAATATGAGGAATTATTGGTCAATCCCCTCGAACCACATAAACAGGCCCGAAAACATCTAAAGAAAATGCTACACTCACAATAGGCAGACAATCACAAGCTACGCCGTAACCTCACCTTACTAAGGAAACACATGTCCGTAGCATTAGAAGAGAACAAACGACTCCAAAAATAGAACGAAGAAAATCTAGAAGCGGCAATGGAAGGTTCACCTCAAGAGATCGACCTGGAGCGGTTCAAAGCCCTCCCTTCAGCCACCATGCAGACAATATTGAATACACATGCAGAACTTTTACAAGCATATGATGCATTAGAAGAAGAGCGTGATGAACTACGAAAGAAATTGCCCAATCAAAGAGAACAACAGAGTGAAGCAGTGCCTACAATTGCCACACTTGAAGAGGTAACTGAATTGAAAGCACAAGTGGCTGCTTTGTAGACTAAACTTCTATAGTATGAACAAAAACCTTCTCCAATAGCGGAGCCAGAACCTGAAAGTCCCAATTGAAGTTGAAGAGACATTTGAGGAACCTATGAAGCCATGCCTGCACCTCGAGGCCGACAAACAGAGGAAGGGATCGATACATTCGAGATTGAAGCTCTAGAATGACTATAGCAGTTAGAAAAAGTCGGCCACACTCATGACGACAGAGTGGTAGTTCAGATACAATCCGTGTATTGTCTAGAAGAAGTCGTAATCAAATCTGATTACTTCAAGAACTTATCTCATCATCGGTGGATTGGCACTTTCGACGATCAGTATATACCATTTTGTGTGTTAATGGCAAATTATAACACAAAGATCAAGCATCACACCAAGAAGGAGCCAACCTTTGCAACCCAATTCAACGCTGAGGGGACATTCCTAAGAGTGCCACACAAGGCACCATCTTCCAGCCTACATGGAGGATACGGTTACTAGAAACCTACCTAGAGATGGTGCACACTTGGAACAAAATGCCCTTGTATACCAAGTATAACCCCTGCTATTGCCCTGTCTTTCAACGACGATCATGGCCGGAGTTCGCTAACACAATAAAGAATGTCAAAGGATGCAACAAGTGGCTGTTCAAGAATGTACCAGATGGAATGGCACAGATGTGCCTTAAAATATTTGAACTCATGCTTGTCATATTCCGTACATTAAAAATGTTAAAGAGCCTCACCTCTCGGCCCTAAGCTTTAAGGAAGGCAACCTTGATCTAGTATATGATATGAGCACCACCCCATCAATAAATGTTGTATATGCGTGACACACTCATGTCAAATATCTCCCAGCATGCTTCAAAAAGACATTCAAAGAAGTCTTTGTCATAGGATTCTGGGAATATCACTCAGAAATCTTCGTTCCCAGACCTTCTCATCTGTTACACTTATTCGCTGCGGAGCAGGCCCTACATTTATACAAGTTGCATATGCCACATCCGAAAGTACTTGGACCTGTAGATTGGGATGCTTTACTCACAAATCTAGCCAGAGGACTGAGGCTCGAAGAACATCACTTGGCCATAGATGTGGTCAAATAATACATCAAACGCTCAGCTCAACAAGGGTATGTCAGAGACGACAGATGTGAGAGAGGGGGAGTGTTGGTAACAGTCAGGGCTTCACAAGCCAAGGGAGTTGACATAAAGAATAAGCCAAAAGAGAAGGGCCAAGCAAGCAAAGCAGTCAAAGAAGATCCAGTAATTAGGCCATACAATTTTTCCAAAATAACTCCCTTTTAATAATGATTTTCATCACTAAATGAACATTGTAAATACCACTTTTGGTAGATTAGACTCCATCTTGTTCAAGCCGAGGATTTCTTGAGCTTGAGGAGTATTATAAGTATTTATGTACCAATTTTCATAATATTTAGAGCCCATTCGAGCCTCCAAAATAGCATAGGAACCTAATTTTTAACTAGGCCGAACACTAGGTCTGGACAGGGTTACTAGCTTGTCAAAAACTATAAAAGGAGCTAGAGAGCTCATTTTTGAGAGAACAAATTGTCGTTTGAACTAAAGAAGAGCTCTTGTAATGGTCTTTTGATCTTAATCAAAGCTTCCATTATTTCACTCTTTGTTCTTACCTGTGTGCGCATGTGTGTGTATGTGTGTGCATGCTTGTGTGCTTCTCCATCACCACTTGTGCACATCACTTGCTCAAGGTCTTCATACCATCCTCATGTCTTCCTGGATTGACATTAAAGGACCTGCTACTCACCACTGAGCTACACCTAAGCTATCGGGTTGCTCCAAGCATCTACTAGAGACTTTGGAGTGAACTTTTTACCTTGTGTGCACTTTAGCAAATAGAAATCTCCACCTTCATCATTGTCCTCCTCTATATTGGCATCTATGGAAGCTCTCACTCCCATCAAACCCTTGTTTGCCACGATGCTGGACCCTGTAGCCTTCTATCTATGCAAATATAGATTGCTTTCACATGCACTATTGGACTAGGCTACTGTAGCAAAGCACCTAGATTCCATGTCAATTGCCTAGGCTATTGCATCCAACTCCACCTCACATGCCCCATGGAAGATTTCGATGGTTGGACAAGTACACATGATCACCTTGCATGAGGTGGCACATTGCTTCCAACTGCCAGTAGATCACAATCATGGTATTGAATTTCTATCTGTGCTTGCCAGTAGATCACAATCATGGTATTGAATTTCTATCTGTGCTTGCCAGTAGATCACAATCATGGTATTGAATTTCTTTCCTAAACATTCAAGCAATGAATACGTCGTCTCCAGATGATCAAGGCCTTGATTGATTCAAGAGCTTCCATGGGTGCCATTAGGTATTCTTGTTGTCAAGGCATGAACTTACAAATGAATCTGATTGAGGGTTATCTCATAGGTTAGGAGGTGTGGAAACCACTTGCATGGATGAGATGGAGGTTTATATCCTCATAGAGGATGTCCCCTTGATAGTGAAGCTATTAGTTTTCCATGATGAAGATCTTACACAACCCTTGATATTGGGTCAAGATTTGATATATGAACACATAATTGACTTGAACCTTACATGAAAACTTCTTTAGGTTTGGGTGAATAAGCAACATATTATGATAGAGTTAGAAACTATAGCTACTAGTGACCACAGATTGACAAAGTCTCTCAAGTCTTATAATTCTTAAATGGGAGAAAATGGTACCACAAAATTAACATCATACATTTCCACACTCCATGCATGTAACCCTACATCCATTGTGCAAAATGCCTTAGCTCCTAATGGAAAGGTCATGCAAATGATGGAACTCCCTTTCCAAAGATGGGTGTTGCATCAACAAATCAACCGTAGAGGCATGAAACTCAAGTGCAATAGAAACATAAAGCTTGATGATCACCCTCCACCAAGCCGCTGAAGCAATGTAGATACCCATTCGTTCTAGGCCTAAACCAGATATACGTGTGAAAGGGTGAGCAATTGATTACTCCATCACAATCAAAGCCACCATCAAAGAAGAAAAACGTGAAGGAGGAAGAACTAATATATATCCAGTGAGACAATAATTACATCAAAGCGACGATCAATGAAGTAGGGGAGAAATCAACCATAGAAGATTCTATAAATTTGGATACCAAAGTAGAACCTAGCAAATCAAGCATCTAGGTGCCTAAGACCTACTTGAAATCCTAGATTCCCCCTCATATACTCTCAGTTTCTAAGAAATCTTAGTTCATCCCTATCCATCATACACCTAGAATGGTAGCTTTTGCATATGAAAAACCATGTAAATGTGTTCCTAGTGTTGGGGTTCAACAACACATAGCTACTAACTAAAGCCAAATTCACTCAAAAGAACCAATCTTAGCACTGATCTTCTTCTCACATAGAAAGATTAATTGCATACAGAATTTCAAAGTCACCACTATCTGATTTCAACGATGCAATAACATAATAACTTCTCTTAAACTGAGATCATTTACACACTTACGCAAAACAAATATGATAAAAATACTTAATTAATGTCTTCATTTACAAAGATTTCAATGATGATAATAAGAATTACCGCTTTTGCCAATGTACTTTGTCAGTCCTGATCACATTCAGCCTATGCCAAAAGACAGGTACAAAGACTGTCTTCTTCTCCCGGTTCGGCTCTCTCCTTAAAGATGTTTTTTTCCCATTACCTACTCACGCGAACAAAAATAACTACCATAATCACACGAGATCCACACCTAACTAATTTGTAACTACTTCTTTTAAAATTCCGATGAAGCAAAATACAGATTCAACAAAACTCCGAGTCAACAACATCAGATTTAGCGGAATTCCGACTGACTACTTATCTTCCGATTTCTCACCCCTCAACACCTGGAATTGCCCGATGGGGGATTTTTTCCAAAAATCAAACTTGAATGTACAATCCCTTGATCAATGAATAAAACACTAAATTCCCTATGAAGATTTTCTTCCTGAACTTCACCTACCATTGTAGTATCTGTCTAAACTTCTCTTGCTCCCACCTGCATTTCCTCTTGCTCCAAAGTCCTTCCAAAAACTATTTCTTTCTGCTTCTGTACTATCTGCTGAACTGGATTTTTCAACTCCTTATCCAAAGTCTGCTCAACTAGCTACTCCTTAAGATCTGCAATTTGCTATAGTAAGGCTTCCTTCTCACTTTTATGTTGCTCAATATCTTGTATCAACTGAATCTCATAAAATGAAACAAATCCATCCTGCAAATGTTCATATGGATACCTAATAAGTGCCTGCATCTTTTCCTTAATTCTTGTCCATAAATCTTGAATACATTTATGCATTTGCTGCTTCAGAGTAACCATATCCATCTCAATCATCAAGACTGCATCCATCTCAACCTTCTCATTTTGTAACATCTATTTTTCAAGCATAAGTAGTGGTTTAATTCTAGACTTCAATACCTCATTTTCCACCTGCAAAGTTGTATTTATTGCAGCTAAATTCTGTATCTCTGTGCCCACCACTTGCTGCATCTTTCCTGTCCATTAAATAAATTCTTGCAATGACTTTTTTAACTTTGAGTATTTCCAATATCTATTGCTTCTGGAACTGGATCAAAACTTCTTCATGCTCCTGTACCTTTCTCTACAACTCATCTTGTAAACTTTGTACCTGGGATTTGTGCAACTAATACTCATTAGAATTAAGTATATCATTAACTAGTTTTTGCTCCTTCAATAACCCATCCTATCTCACTATAAACTTATATACTTCATCTAGTTTCTACTGTACTTCATGCACCTCTACACTGACCTCAACTTTTGACTGTGAAAAATGTTGCATAGATACCTTATCTACTACTGTCTTTAACACAGGTTCTAATTTTTGCTTTTTAGACAATTTAAAACTTCTACTGACAATCTTATGCTGCACAACATCCTCTGATATATGAATCAGTGTCTCATGAAAGCTCATACCCTTAGAAGTCTCTCTCTTCAAATTCTTTACTGCAAATTCCACTTTAGCTGCCTTATATCCTGCCTTCAACAAAGTACTATATGTATCATCTTGTTGCTCCTCCACAATGACACAATCCTGGTCCTTCCACTTAATAATTGGGAAAACAAGCTGCTGTTCTTGTACATTAGGCCACATGACTTCATTCCTTTCCAAATTTTGTGAAAATTGAAACAATGCTGCTAAATATGCAACCAACCTATTGTTCATCTGGGTCTTCCTCTTATCTGAAGACAAAATATCACCATACATTCTGAAAAAAATTCAATGAACCCAACTCACATTTTCTCCCTTCTTGACCCAACACAAGGGCGCATAGTTTTCTTTAGACATATAATAACTATGAAACATAATCTTTCAAGATACCACTTGAGCTATTCCCTGTGAGCATATGATGCATTTTTCAACATATAGTACTGATGGCCTCCTTCACGAGGATCGAATTCTTTCCTTAAGGCCTCCTTCAAACATTATGGCACAATAGGTTCTTTGAAAATAGGTAATTTAAACACTTTTGCAACTAGCTCGGGTGAGAAATTTACATGTTGTGACAATTGAATTTTGGTTTTCTTGATAATCTCCATTTGGCTCTTAATATAATAATTAAGTTGCCAACTTTCCCATGGTAGTGATGCAAAATCGAGCAAAGATACAACCAGATGACATTAAGTGGAGCGCTTACATCAATCTCGACCTTGAAATCAATAAACAGATCCATAAGTGATTGTGTTATTTTGGTAACTGATGTAGGTGTTTGGGTTTCATCATCTTTGTCCTACAACTGACTATCACGATCCTCTGTTGAAGACTCCTCCTTATGCGCCATAACTTCTTTTCTCCATGCTTTGCCCCTCATCTCTATAGTGTCGATGGTCTAGAATACAAAATCTAGAGTAAACGTCTTGCTTTTGGGCATGTAGAGGCACCCTTCAAATGCAGCAATCAACCTTGACTGCATTGATGTGATAGTAAGCGATTGTACGACATGAATACTCCAACACTTAATGCTACGCTTCCATGGTGCATAAAGTCAGACAAAAATTCCGTGTAATAATTTGAATATTTCCCACAGCCCAATGTGGACATTTAAAATATTTGTGCACCTTTCCATTTTCTCCGAAAAAATTCCAAATGCACACAATCCGATTGAGCACCTTTCGAGCAAGTAAACTCCGATGACATGTGTAATCTTGAACGAACAATTATCCAGAAAACATGCTGCCATTTACTAGAATGCAAAAAAATAAGTCTTCTTACTGCAGTGGTCACAAACATTACTGATCTGATTATCCAAATTAAGCATCACCTGCAACAAATTAGATGACAACAAATCCATGTGTGGCGGTTTCCCTTGAAATTTTTTCAGATGAAATCCATTATTTGGTTTTTCCATTCTTGTGCCAAACACATCTGCTACCATAAAAGTTCCTTGTCCTGAATGTTTCACAATCTAATATGGACCTTTATATCTCAAAGTTAGCTTGCCTGGATGTGATCCTAACTTGGAATTATACACCATGACCCAATATCCAACCTAAAATATCTTAAATTTGACATTCATGTTAACCCAAGCTTGTCTCCTTCTTTGGATCACCTCAGTTATATATGCATTAACTAAATAGTCCTCCTCCAATTGTAGAAGATACTTACTCCTATGCTTGACCGATAACTCTGGAGACATCTTTTCTGCTGTTACTTGCAAACTTGGGACCAAAAATTCCATTGGGACTACTGCATCTAAGCTGTACACCAATATGAATGGTGTCATTCTGGTAGTTACCTTAAAAGCTATTCGGAATGACCACAATGCTGAATCTAGTAGCAAATCCCAATTTTTATGATTGCCATGAACTAATTTTTTAAGAATGCATAGCAAAGTTTTATTGGTGCTTTCCATGTGACCATTTGCATGTTGATGATAAGCTGTAGACTTTTTGTGCATAATCAGATGTGTTCTTGTTAATTTAGAAATGACTTCATTGAGAAAATGAGCATCTATATCACTCACCAATTCTATTAGACACCCAAATCTGGTCATAATGTTGTGGTAGAGGAACTTTGCCACACTAGCTGCCTTGTTGTCCTTAAGTGCTACTGCTTCCACCCACTTTGTGCAATAATCCGTTGCTACTAAAATATACCTATTCCCAAGCTGAGTAATAGGCTTGATAGGCCCTACAAAATCCATTCCCCATTTTTGAAATGGATCTAATGGCAAAACTGGATGATCGGTCATTCTATCCGAATTACTTGGTTGACCTATTTTCTAACAAATGACACACCTTTTCGCAAATTCATGAGCATCCTTTAACACTGTAGGCCACCACAACCTAGCTTGTAGAATCTTTTTACCTGTAATATCCCCTGATAAATGTTCTTTTGCTACCCTTGAATGTGCTTCCTACAAAACAGCTGGTTGCTCAAAATTTGGCACACATCTTCTAATTACCCGATCCACCCCTTTTTTGTAAAATGCACCTGCTATGAAAAAATATGGGGTACTTTCTAAAGTAAACTTTTTTCTCTGATAAGGTGTAAACTGTTGAGGCAATACTCCATCTGTTAAGCATACTAACAATTGGTCATACTGAGAATCAGAGTCAACAATCTGAGCATTAAATAACTCCGCATCTGGAAACTCATCATTTACTCCTAATGGTGCTTCCCCTAACTCTAATCTATTGAAACAATCAGCCATTGCGTGCTCTTTACTTGGAGTATGAACAATGATAAAATCAAATTCTTGTAATAGAAGCATCCATCTTGTCAATCTTCCTGTCAACAGAGGCTTCTTGATAAGATATACCAAAGCATGGTGGTCTACATGAAAAACCACTTTATTACCCAACTAGTAATGCATGAATTTATTCTGCATGTATACCATTGCCAACACCTCACGTTCAGTAACCGGATAATTCCTTTCTGCTTAAGACAATGCTCTACTTGAATAATCAACTAGTCTATACCATCCTTTTTCTTTTTGCTGCATCAACACTGCTCCTACTGCTACATCCGATGCATCTACAAATATGTGAAAAGGTAAAGACCAATCCGGCGGCTGCAAAATTGGAGCTACAGAAACCATCTTTTTTAACAACTGAAAATCCTTCTCTTGAGCTTCAACCCATACAAAGGAAACATCTTTCTTTGTTAAATGTGTCAAAGGTAATGAGATATTAGCCAAGTACCTCAAATACCTAGCATGCCACTTGATTTGTCCAACAAACCTCATTACTTCCTTTACATTTGTCGGAGCTTTCACTATCCTAATGGCTTCAATTTTCTTGACGTCAATAGCCATTCCCTCTTATGAAATGACATGGCCCAATAAGATACCGCTCTTCATTGCAGTGACACTCTTGAACGGATTCAACACCATTCTCAATTTTCTACATCTGTCGAAACAAGATTTCAAGTGCAATAGATATTGTATCTTCTTTCCAAATATTGAGAAGTTGTCAACAAAAACTTGCATAAAATCCTACAAGTAAGGATAAAAAACTTGCCGCGTAGTTAAACAAAGGTAGTCCATTCTTCAATCCAAAGCTCATGATTGTGAACACATATGATCCAAATTCTGTAATAAATGCAGTTTTGTGCCAATCCTCCTCAACAATGCGAATCTAATTATAGCCAAAAAATCCATCTAGAAAGCTATACATTTCATGTCCAGCTACTGCATCCAACACCTCATCACAAAATAGCATTGGGAAAGGATCTGTAATTGTTGTTGCATTTAATATTATATAATCCACACAAATCCTCAAGTTCTCATTCTTCTTTGGAACAACAATAATACGAGATAAACATGTTACTTGACTAGCTCGTTTGATGAATGCAACTGCCAATAACTTGTCAATTTCCTCCTTAACCTGTTTTGCAAAATTAGGATTCATTTGATACCTTTGCTGCACAACTAGAACTACATCTTTCTTTAAATTAATCCGATGTTGATGTAGATCTAGATCTATGGCTTTCACTTGTGAGTAATCCCAAGCAAATACATCAATGTACTCCTTCAACAAATAAATCAGATCTTCCAAGAGCTGGCCTTCTAATTCTTTGCTTACTCTCACCATCTTTTGCTCAACATCAATTCCCAAATTAACTTCCTGAAGTTCATCTTCCGTTACTATAGCTCAAGGATGAGTAGCACCTCCTTTAATGTCAATTTGGGAAGACGTGAGGATGGTATGAAGACCTCGAACCAGTGATGGCACAAGTGTGTGAGTGAAAAGCACACTAACATGCACACACATACACACACATGCACACAAGGCAAGAACAAAGAGAGAGACAATGGAGTTCTTTAGATTACTCAAAAGTGCTCTTACAAGTTCAATTCTACAACATGCCAACCTAAAAAATGAGCGCTCTAGCTCTATTTATAGTTTTTTGACTAGCTTTGGTCCTGTCCAAACCTAGTGTCCGGCCTAGTTAAAAATTAGGTTCCTAGGCTAATTTGGAGGCTCAAACGAGCTTAGAAAATTATGAAAATTGATAGGTAGGTGCTTCTAATGCTCCTCAAGCTCAAGGACTCCTTGGCTTTCACAAAATGGAGCTACAAAAAGGTGGAATGGTATTTACAATGATGTGGAGTGACTAGAATCACTATTTGGGAAATATTTGGAAAAATTTAAGGGCCTATTTGCCAGACCTGCGTTGACTACTTTGCCTGCTTGATCCTTGCTCCAACTCCCTTCTTTGGCTTCCTTGTCTTGTGGGTCCTTGGGTGCCTTGATTGCTGCCAACACCCCCCCTCTCTCGCGTCTGTCGTCTTTGACAGACCCTTGTTTGGCTGAGCGTGTGACATAGTATTGAACCACATCTGAAGCTAGGTGATGTTCTTCCAGCCGCAGCCCCTGTGCTAGGTATGTTAATAATGCATCCCAATCTACTGGCCCTGGAATGTCCGGATGTGGAATCGCAATTGATCTGAGTGTAAGGTCCTCTCCACAATGAATAGTTGGAAGAGATGTGAGGGCCTGGGTACGAATATTTCCGAGTGATATTCCCAGAACCCTATGACGAACATCTCCTCGAAAGTTTGTTTGAAGCAAGTTGGGAGGTATTTTATTCTTGCATGCCAAGCATATATTACCTTGATTGAGGGGGTGGTGCTCATGTCATATACCAGGTCTAGGTTGCCTACAGTGAAGTCGACTCCTGAGAAATATGGGTCTTTGATGTTTTTGAATGTTCTGAATGTGATCAGCATTAATTCAAAGATTTTCATGCACATCTGTGCCATCACGTCAGGGGTGTTCCGTAGTCTAAGGCTCCAGTGATGGATGGTAGAAATCATATAAGCAACCGAGGGCTGTCCTTGTGGAGGTGCTAGATAGACATAATTCAACCACTTCGTACAGCCTTTGATGTTCTTAACAGCAATGGTAAACTTAGGCCAGATGTGTCTTCGAAGGACTGGAACATAACATGGATTATACTTGATAAATAGTGGCATGTTATTCCAGGTACGAACCATTTCTAGATAGGTCTCGAGAAAACGAATTGTCCAGGTGGGTTGAAAGGTTGACCCTTGTTTAGCACATTCAGGTAGATCATTGGGACCAAATTGAGTGGCGAAAGTTGGGGCTTTGCCACACCTTCATTGAGTTTCCACATTGTAGTCAGCCAAGTGCAAACAGTATGGCACGTATTGATCATCGTTAGTGCCTATCCAGCGGTGATGTGACATGTTTCGGAAGTCCTCAGAGTTTATGATAGTGTCCTCCAGTTTAGCCATTGATTGGATTTGAACTGCAACATGATCTTCATGGGTTTTGGCAGTCTTTTCAAGTTTCTGAAGCCATTCGCGTGCTTCGACTTCCAGGGTGTCCATTCCTTCCGATGTTTGCTAGACGCCCGGTATCGGCATAGGAAAATATGGTTCCTCATACGACTCATCCACTTCGATGGGCACCAATTCGTGTGGCTTTGGTTCGATAATTGGAGAGGGTTGTCTTTCATACTCAAGTAACTTCTTTTGCAATTCTTCCACCTGCTCTTTTAGCACCTTTACTGTCGGCGTAGTGCATCTCATTCCTTTTCCATATCATCATGTGCTTCCAACAGATCAGCATAGCTTTCTAAGATTGTTTTCATTGTATCTAAAGGGACTGCTTCAAACTGTTCTTGGTCGATCTCGTTGGGGGGCCTTCCGTTGCAGCTTCTAGGTTTTCTTCGTTCTGCTTTTGCAATCGCTTGTTCTCTTCGAGTGTCGTGGCCATGTCTTTTCTAAGTAGGGTCAAATTTGCCGAACTCTAAGATTATCAGTTTGGTAGAGTTCAAGTAAAGCTTCGAGTTGTTGACGTCTGACGATTTTGATGATTGGGGTGTCTCCAGGAGGGTTTGATGGGCCTGTTCGAGTGTGGTGTAGCATTGATTGAGGTCATCGTTTTCTTCTTCAATAGTCACAAGCTTCCTCTGTAGGATGCAGGGGGAATGGGAAAGGGAAAGGAAATCGTGAATGATGTAGAGTCAAGTGGTGACGTGGGTGGAGGGGGTATGGGGGATTGTGGCTGTGTGTGGGGAGGGAGTGATGCTGTGGTTGGTGATGTTCCCATGGTGTTCTTATTCCAGCGCTGATGTACTAAGTGGATTTGATCAATGATCCAGTGGGGTAGGTTGATTGTGAGGTTTTCTGTCTCTGCCAAGTACAAGCTAAACCAAATTCTTTTAGGTGGCATGGTGAAGTGCTCATGGGCTGGAAAGGCGAAGTGTTGCATGATTGTGCGTAGGTGGAGGGGGATGGTAGGTGTCATAACAACCATATCCTTTAACTTGTTAAGATCTTTGTGTTTCATTCTTCCCGAGATCAATGTTTCCTTCTCTGTGGGAATGTGCATGCCATGCATGTCCAAGGCCTCCCGTACTAGCTTGAGGGTTAGTTTGAATCTTTTTAGCTCGTGGCCTGGTGTTAATGAGGGTAGCACAAAGGTAATATCGCCTCCCTTGGCTCTGCTAGGGGTAATAGTACTGATCAGGTAGGAGCAACGCAAGAAATCAGGCTTAGGTAAGAGTGCCCAAAAGTAACTATCCAAGCCCGCTTTGGTCCAGACATATCTCATTACTTTTGCATCTTGAAAGTTCTCAAATTCACGGGTAAAGAAATGGTATCTTCCCCATTTGCCATTAAATTCAAGTTCTGCTTCCCAAAAGTAGGTGCCCTCACCCAATGGACCGGCAACATTGCTGAATCAATGTGCATGTTTGCCTACTTGTGACGTGTGTCCTTGCGGAGGGTTCTGAATTGGGAGGACATGCACCGCCCTGAGTTCCTGAGGCCTCTCGGTGAGTTGTGGTTCGAGGAGGAGAGTTTCAATATCCATAATTTGGGCACTAGACCCCGCTTGGGAACTGGTGCCTCCTACTTCTGCCATGTTACTGCTTGCTTGCTGGTTCCGTGAGAATATAGAAGCATGTGTTAACATTGTAATGGACAAGATAGAACAGTTTTTGTCCCCGTTACAACATTAACATGAGTTTAGTGATAGGTTAGTTAGTTAGTGAGTGCTCGATGATTGTGGATGTAGTTAGTGGATGAATTGTCCTATGGGCTAAGTGGAATGATGCAGTGTGAGAATGATGTAGTTAGTAGGTGGAGATGAATTTACAAGTGGGGGTTGGGGGGTTTATTACAAGCTTTGGGCAGCCAAACATAGTGGATGGCTTTCGGTTTTGGTTTTGTGGAAACTGTGGAGGGCTTTATAAGAGTGTTTGCTTGGAAGGCTTTTTAGGGACCCATTTACAAGTGATTCTGCTCGTGCTCATGGGTGAATATGTGTTCGTGCATGTCATATAAGAGTGGGTATTAGCTGTTCGAGTGAGTGAACCATGTTGTACATGGTGTGGTCTATGTGTGGCTATTTGAGCTTGCAAGGTAGGCACCCAAATTTGCCTTGATTACGGGTCAGCCTTCATCGACTTCTTGGGTACCTAGATAGACTTCACTTTAGTAGAAGAATTTTTGAAGGACTTCTTATTAGTGTCCTGTCGTTGATCACTAATATGAAGTTGAGCCAATGGTTGTGACTGGACCACAACAGGTTGATCGCTTTTCCGCATCCACACTTGTTTTGGTGGTTGAGACACTGTGCTTCGAACGTTCTTTTGGCTTCGAGCATAAGTCCTCTACTTCTTATGCATTTGATCCGCCTTTGGTTGTTGCATCCCTATGGCCTTTGGAAAAGAAGGGAGTTCCATCGTATCCTTGACCTCTTTGTCGAGACAATCATCCCTCTGCATCACATAGTTTTGGACAAGAATAGCATCGTCATCTTCATGTGTACTCCTGGAAGGACCAGGAGTTTGTGCCTTTCCTAGTTCCTTGAGTGCTTCATTTTCTAACTCAAGTGTAATGCGGTTCCGATTTAACCAGACCTGAAGTAACTGATACAAAGTTTGTATTTGAACTTTATGAATGTGCTTTGATAGTCCAAGGCATGTAATTCTAAGGCGAAGTGAAAGTTTTGCAATAGCATAATTGGTGCAAGTTTTATTAATGGTCAAAGTTGGAGGTTTCTAACTGTTGGACAGGTCTGAAATTCAACTGTTCTAGAGGCCTACATTTGACAAGGTTTTATAACTGATGTAAAATGCTTATTTAAATGTTATGAGTATGTTTTGATAGTGCAGGGCGTGTACTTCTAAGGAGAAGTGAAAGTTTTGCAATATCATAATTGACGCAAGTTTTATGAATGATCAAAGTTGGAGGTTTGTAACTTTGGGACAGGTCTGAAATTCAATTGTTCTAGAGGCCTACTTTGGACAAGCTTTTATAACTGATATAAAATGCTTATGTAAATGTTATGAGTATATTTTGATACTCCAGGGCATGTATTTCTAAGGCAAAGTGGAATTTGCTAAGTCACTTGTGTGTGACATTGGAAGACTAAGGTCTTAGAAAGACGTGGACAAGCAAGGAAGTTGAAGACTTCCAAGAAGAACTGCCTATTTGTAAGAGGTATATTTATTGTATGTATCTCTTGTTGGTGTTTTCTGGAAAGCTTGCAGGATCATTTGTGAGAGGTTAGGCTTGAACCATAAAAAGCCGTGGTTAGGCTTGAACCAATAGAAAAAGCCAAGACGCTTTCATTTTGGAAGCAAGAAGGTCTCTTGAAGAGACAAAGGTATTTTCTTGTTGATGGTTGGTTGGAAGAAGTGTTCTTATTTTCAGGTATAAAGACTGAGCGCGCTCAAGAGGAAAAGGGAAGGTAACTGGGAACCTCATCCCTTGAAGCTTGGAGAAGTAGGACACTTGTGGGAGGCGTCTTCACCATCATCAAAGAAGGAGTGTGCTTGGAGCACCTAAGACAAAGACAAAGGAAGCAAGCAATCCTTTGTGAGGAACAAAGGAAGTCAAAGTGCAGCCATAAAGTAAAGGTTTGGTTGTGCTTGTCAAAGAGCAAGGAGTTTTTTTGAAGAATAGGAGAAGAAGGCCAAGATGTCGTTGAAGACATTCAATCTAATAGAGAAGCTTGAAGAAGGATTCTACGGGTATGTAGAGGAGACGTCCTCACATCAAGGGGGAGACTCAGAAAGAGTCGATGATCAAAGACGGCAAAGTCAAGGTAATGTTTATGTATTTGAAATACTGAAAAATTCACTCCATGCTTCATGGAAGAATTTCCGAAAAGGAAGAGAGCTAGAGAGCTCTAAAGAGAAGGATTAGGCAGCCATCTATGAAGAGGAAGATATCCACATAAAGATGAGAGGTAAAAGAAGCCTCAAAGAGAGAAGTACATCAGCCACCGTTGGTAGAGAAGAGCCCAAGAACGCGAGGGAGTCAACTTATCAAGAAGACAAAGAGGAAATGCAATTTTCAGCAGCCCACTATGTAAAAGACAATCAAGAAGAGTTCCTTGATGAGAAGATGAAGCTAAGGAGAAGCAAAGAAGAGCAAAGATTTGAAGACAAAGATTTTCAGCCAAGACGAAGCCAAGAGAAGTCGTTTGGAGCAAAGACGAAGGTGATAGAGAGCAAAGAGAAACGAGAAGCTGAAGATGGAGATTTGAAGTCAAAGAAGAACCAAACGAAGTTTGTCGAAGCAAATACAAAGTCACGAGGAGGAAAAGAAGATCATAAAGAAGAGGATTTTCAAATACAAGAGAAGACAAGAAGAGAGAGACAAAAGTTAAAGAGAGAAGAAGAAGACATCATAGAAGAGTTCCTTTCAAAGATAGAAGACGAAGACAACGAAGAGGCAAAGAGAGCAATAAAGGAAAAGGACAAAGAGTCAAGCTTGGAAGATGAAGGTAAAGAGCCAAGCTTGGATAGATCTTGCTTGGGAAGCAAGATACATTTCTATTCAACTTTCCTTCTTCCATACACTCATGTATGGATCAAATGCTTGCCTACTCTCCAAAATCATCATTTGGAGATAGTCAACAAAGAAGATGAAGTTTCCTTGAAGGTGATGAAATCTTGGATAGATACCTATCATCTATCTACTTCTAGATTTCTTGGAATTCAAGATCAAAGTAGCTTTGGGAGATCAAGTATAATCCGGTTGCGGCTACAACTCACAAAGGAAGCATATGAAGCTCTCAAGAAGGAGGACTTCATATGGAGAATTGCATGGCGCTTCCCAATTGTATCTTGAGGGGGAATGTTGAAAATGTGCAAGCTTCAATTGTGAAGCTTAATTTTCAAGTCATGCATCTCATTAGTTTTATTGCATCATCTACTTTCACTTAGTTTTAGTTCTCTCTTGAGTAGAGCATGAGAACTACCTCTTATTTCATTTAAATCATGAGCATAGTTTATAGTCCAGCTTTAGTCAAGTCTAAAAGCTGAAAATGCTCACGTGAAATATTCGGAAGCCCATGAGGATGCTTGCGCATGCATTTTTGGAGTAAATCAAGCTAAATGAACCACCTAACTTCATGCGCCTTAGTTTGGGGCTGATTGTAGCTGATGAGAAGGAGCATTTCACTCGTGATTGAGAGAATCTCTCTCTACCAACTCTACCTTTTCAGCTCATTGAAGAGCCACTCTTCACACTCTATATAAAGAAGATGGCAGCCCACTACCTTCTTGAGCTCCTCTCAGCAATAGGAGTCTCCGCATTGTCCTCCTCATCGATATGACTAGTGTTATAACTCTTATGTTCATTGTAGAGATCAATCATTAAGTTTATGCTTGTTTTGTACCCTCTCTCTCTCATTGTTAGTAGCAAATCATTTCCAGCTTATGTGTATGGTTCAATGTGTGTAAAAGCTTCTACCACTCTTATATGACATGTGAATGTGTATAAATGTTAGAGAAGATTGTTTTGTGACTCTCAAATATGTGCATCTACTTGTTGGCTGCTCTATAGGAAAGTGCATATGATTCTATATATGTGAGTGCATTGTATTCTAGTCTTGGGAGCTTGGTTATGTAATCTTAGATGTGTTGGTTGAGTGCTAAGTGAGCACACATATCTATGTCCAAACGAGTTTTGGAGTTGTGCTTGAATAAGCAAGTTACTTGAGTCATGTCGCCTCATATGTGAGACTAGATTGAGGATCTTGCCTTCATGTGAAGCATCATGGATGCTTATATACATCTCAAGCATTGAGTGATGGTGTATGAAGAAGTTTGTATTATGTGTGGTTGAATAATAAGATGACTTGTTGAAATGCAGGAAGATTGTTGAAGCAACTGACAACTTGTCAGAACATTGCAGAGACCCATTTTGGACAAGTCTTTGTAATTGATACAAAGTTTGTATTTGAACTTTATGAATGTGGTTTGATAGTCCAGGGCATGTACTTCTAAGGCGAAGTAAAATTTTTGCAATAGGGTAATTGGTGCAAGTTTTATTGATGGTCAAAGTTGGAGGTTTGTAACTATTGGACATGTCTGAAATTCAACTGTTCCAGAGGCCTACATTTGACAAGGTTTTATAACTGATGTAAAATGCTTATTTAAATGTTATGGGTATCTTTTGATATTCCAGGGCATGTACTTCGAAGGCGAATTGAAATTTTTGCAATATCGTAATTGATGCAAGTTTTATGAATGATCAAAGTTGGAGGTTTGTAACTTGGGGACAGGTATGAAATTCAACTGTTCCAGAGGCCTACTTTGGACAAGCTTTTATAACTGATATAAAATGCTTATGTAAATGTTATGAGTATGTTTTGATACTCCAGGGCATGTACTTCTAAGGCCAAGTGTAATTATTTCAATAGCTTAATTGGTGCAACTTGTATAAGTAGTCAAAGTTGGAGGTTTGCAATCTTGGACAGATCTGAAATTTGCAGAGAACAAAAGTTGTCAACTTGCAGAAGGTATTGCTCATGTTTCATTGTTGGTATTGGAAGTCTATCACCTAGATATGATAGTCTAGAGTATATACATGATGGCACAATGCTAAGTTGGTTCATATATGGTATTTTGGTACATGTTTAAGGATGCCCAAATTGCCTCTCTGGATGGATTACATGAAGAAGAATTTTTTGAATGATATGTACTAAATGTGTGCAAAAGTAAATGTATGGTAATGTGGTTAAGTGAATGAGTGCTTCGTGATTGAAATTCCATATTCGAAGATCCTCATGAGGTTGTGAGCTTATTTACGTTTCCGCATCGACACACCTAGTTTATATCAGTGGTATTAGAGCATTGCCTTTGCTTATATCACGTACTTTACGGAAATCACATTAGCTGGGGTTGGAGGTTGCTGAGCTAACACAGGCTGAGGCCTTTCCTGGGTTTGGTAGGGTTGCTAGTAGGGTTGTTGAGGTCTATTGTTGTGGTGGGTACTGGTTCTGATATCTTCCCTGTTGTGGATAGGGCTGAGGGTAGTTTTGTCTTACAGTTTGTTTGTTATAGGGGCAGTGTTGTGCAGTGTGGTTGGTGTATCTTCGCTCTATCGTGAAATACTGGCTACTAGGATTCACTTGGGGTTGAGCAATAATGGGGCATACACTCGCCAAATGGTCACCTCCACAAGTATAGCATCTTTTCACTGGGGCAAACCGTGGTATCTGTTTGCTAGAGACACCTAGCTTCTGAGCTAATTTCTCAGCGAGTTCCTCAATAGATGTGGATTGCGTGGATGAGAGGCTAGTAGAACTATCTGAATCTTTGTAGATTTTTGAAAGCTCTAATTCCTCCCCTAGGTAATCCTCAATGTCAATGCACATGCGTACACACTCTTCTATGGTCCTAGGGTCCTTCAAGTACACATATGATCTCAATTTGGTACTTAGCAGTCCATCCTAGAATAAAGCCACTTGTTTGGCTGATGTGGGTAACTCAAGAATAGGGCACCTCTCTAAGTATTGCCTAAACCTTCTTCCTGCAAGTCTCACTGTCTCTTGAGGTGTCTGCTTGAAGCTGTGAATCTATGAGGAAGTATTATGCCTTATGCCACTCTTAGAGAAATGAAAGCCTCTAGAAGTTGGTCTATGTTCCTGAAGTGTCTCTCATTTAGTGGTTGAAACCATGTAAGAGCAGTGTTCCTAAGGGTTAGACCAAAGGCATTGTACTGAGTGAATAGGTCCTCAACTTGTTCAGCTCTCAAGACTTGCCTAAACTCGGCCACATGATCATATGGGTCTCCTATGCCATCGAAGTAGTTCTTCATGGATTTAACTAGCTGCGTAGGTCTCAAAGTCCTCGTGTGCTCTCTAGGTCTTGGTAGAGGGAATTCATCCACATTTCGTTGGTTTCTTGGGGCTCTAGGTCTCTCAGTTTCCACTATATCTGTCTCTGCTCTCAGCCTTTCTCTACCCAAGGGATTGGCAAAACTTACCTCTGGCCTATCTCTACTTCTGTCCCTCTGAGCCCCATGAGCTTGGGATGTTCTAGCTCCTTAGTGGCCATACGAAACATTAGATCTTGGTTGGGGAAAAATAAATTCACCCTTCCAAATGTAGGCATGTCTACCATGTTCTAAGACCACAAAGATCCTCTCCGAAGTATTGTCTAAATAGGTCATTTTGCCTGGGCTATCAGGATCTTTGAACTCATAGATTGTGATTGTTCCTACCTCATTTGGTTGATCAGCCTTATACCTCCAAAAGGCTTCATCAGTCTCTCGGTTTAAGAACAGATCTATGCTCTTATTTTCCTGGGGAATCCACTCTGGCGTGATAATTCTAGTAAGAACTGATTTGCCTCGAGGGGTTTTAGGCTCTCCACCTATTTTCCCTTGCTCTAGTCACCTATGCCCGTTTCTAGGATCACATTACCAAACTTGTCTATCCTATCTGGATGGCTAGTGACTACGTATATGGTTCCTTCTTTGTCCACGTATGCTCCATTTTCAAACTTGACAGTTGGATGTTCAATTCCAATGGGTTGGTCAGGGTTTTTAATTTGGACCACAGATCTTCCTAGGCAGTCCTCATAGATGCAAGCACCTAATCGGTTGGTCCTAAGGTATTCGAGTTGTGTCTTGTAAGGACCTTCAACCCTTTGTAAGTATGGCACCCCTGAACTTCCTGTGGGTCTCTCCATACCATGAGACATCTCGGACTTGCTAGTTTCAGAGATAGGGTAGTGCGAATAATGGCTCAACTGCTGGGCCCAAGACCTAGTAGTATGATTGACACTAGCCTCTGAAGACCTAAGACTCTGTCTATCTCTTCCTAGGTGTTGTCTTGATCTAAGGTTCATATGCCCAATTGAATAACTCCAATTTTCCCAAGTACAACCTCGTTGCTGAGTTCCTTTGTATTAATGCCTTGTTCTTTTTAATTGTTCTTAGGATATCACTTCTTGTCCAATCAATCTTCGTCGTAAGGAATACTTAGGTTTTATCGTACTTGAGTTTGGTCGCTTGATTTAAATTCTTTTTCCTTAGGTTGTTTCGCAAATGGAATTTTTGTGTACTTGCTCTTGAGTGATTAGAGTTCTTGGACTTGGTCGTGCTTAATGTAACCCTAATTGATCAAAACCTCTATCCGTACTTAGCCTAAGCTAGGAATTGACAGAGGGTGTTGAGAATTTTCAACCTTTGGTTTCTCTCCTTGGTTGCCTTGTGTGCCTAGGAAGCGTCTTCCCAAGCTTGCACTTACTCTTGCTTCGAGTACCCTTCGATGCTCTCACTGAACCTGTAAAAGTCCCAAACTTAGCTCAAGATTTGAATTCAATCGACACAATAGACCATGTTCATTCATGCAATTCAAAGGTCAAATTGTTCTTTGGCTTTGTGGAAAACAATCCTAAAGATCCCTCAGTTTCCTTCCCCCTGGGTATGGTCAACTTAAAAATACCATATCTAATAATCCTGGTATTAATTTTACCATAACCAGTGGAAGTTTTGGTAGTACGTTCCACGAGCTTTTCAACAAAACCAAAATCACAGCAAACGGATTTCGTATGAGAAAGTTATGCCAATTCAGGTTTTGGGGCTAAAACAGGATTAAAACAGGCTAGCAGGCAAACAGGATAATATAAATTACTTGTGTGGCGGCCTTGCAATGCTCTAATAACCCTTAGTGTTCCCAAATATTAGCCAAAAATAGATCAAATATCTTTGCCCTAAAAAATGGCCGAATTTTCTCGTCAATCACGATCGAGTGGTCTGTCAATCGCGATTGATATGTCAGTCGCGATCGACGTGTTGGTCGCGATTGACAGGCCCATCGTGGTTGTCAGTCGCGATTGACACATGGCCCAAAATTTCAGTCAGTCGTGGTCAAAGGATCGTTGAATCTGTCGATCACGATTGATGGGTCGATCGCGATTGACACGTGGCACACGGGGTCATCGGTCGTGGTCAATCAGTCGTTGACTGTGGTCAGTCGCGATTGACAGGTCCGTCGTGGCTGTCAGTCGTGATTGATGGGTCGATGGCGATTGATGAGTCGATCGCGATTGACACGTGGCACACGAAGGGTCTGTCGGTCGTGGTTAGTCGGTCGTTGACTCTGTCGGTCGCGATCGACGTGTCAGTCGTGATTGACAAATCCGTTGGCAAGTAACACGCTTTTGGAATGCTCTAGGCATTCACATCATGTTTATGCACTTTGTTTTGCAAAAAGGTCAAGTTTCTTGTCGGTCGCGATTGACAGAGGTCAACGCCTCGAGACCTGCACAATCAAAATCTGTACGTGCTGAAGCTGGTGCAGCTATTGGGGATGCTGATTCCTGCAGGAAATCTCAAAAAACACAGAAAAACACAAGCACAAAAACACTCTCTCGCTCTCTCTCACAAGTGAAATGAGGGGAATGGTATGGGTATGGTGCTATGACCCAAAAAACTAAAATTTTTGCGATGATGGAGATGGAGGTGGGAGATGGTGATGATGATGGTGATGATGATGAAGAAAACAAAAGAAACTAAAAAAAAGTGAAGAAAATACCTATGACTCCAACCTCTCAACTCTACATCTTACCATCACATGCTCGTCCTCAAAGCTCGGTCCCCGACAACGGCGCCAAAATTTGGTGTAGCTCAAGGTGAGTAGCACCTCCTTTAATGTCAATCCGGGAAGACATGAGGATGGTATGAAGACCTCGAGCCAGTGATGGCACAAGTGTGTGAGTGAAAAGCACACTAACATGCACACACATACACACACATGCACACAAGGCAAGAACAAAGAGAGAGACAATGGAGTTCTTTATATTACTCAAAAGTGCTCTTATAAGTTCAATTCTACAACATGCTAGCCTCAAAAATGAGCTCTCTAGCTCTATTTATAGTGACTAGCTTTGCTCAAGTCTAGACCTAGTGTCCGGCCTAGTTAAAAATTAGGTTCCTAGGCTAATTTGGAGGCTCAAACGAGCTCAGAAAGTTATGAAAATTGATAGGTAGGTGCTTCTAATGCTCCTCAAGCTCAAGGAATCCTTGGCTTGCACAAAATGGAGCTACAAAAAGGTGGAATGGTATTTACAATGATGTGGAGTGACTAGAATCACTATTTGGGAAATATTTGGAAAAATTTAAGGGCCTATTTGCCAGATCTGCGTTGACTACTTTGCCTGGTTGATCCTTGCTCCGACTCCCTTCTTTGGCTTCCTTGTCTTGTGGGTCCTTGGGTGCCTTGACTACTGCCAACAGTTACTCTACCTCATCTTGCATATTTTCGTTCATATATTTTCTCAGCCAAACTAATTAACTCCTTTTCTTGCTGCTCCAACTTTTTCTCAGTCAAAATTTCTAGATTTTTCTCAAACAATTGTCTCACCTATGTGCCTTCCATTGTGTCACCTAAAGCTTGCTCATTGCTATTTTCCAAAAGTTCCTCTTCTTTTGATAATACTCCCTCCATGTCTACTTCCAATACTAGGACCACTGTTGGATTTGCCTTCAGAAATTCCTCCTCTTCATCATCTTCAATCTTGTCTGCTAAACTAATAGATTAAGCCATCAATGGTTTCTCTCTTACTGACATATTCCTTCTTCCTTTCATTGGTACTGTGACCTGCTTTTTACCTTTTGTGATCACAACCACATTTAACCCCCAATCTTGCTTTACTTTAGCCAACCTGAACCATGGTCTTTTTAACAACATTTCATATAGATAAGTAGATTCAGACATCCTAATTACCACAAAATTAACCATAAGTGACATTCTTGCAGTTACTATCTGCTACTGCTTCAGAATGCCCAAAGGTTGGACTCTCATTTGATCTGCCCTCTTTGCTTGAAAAGGTGTTGGAGCCAAAGCCCCATTCCCCATTTCTTTAAATATATGATCAAGTAATATATTCACTCTTGAACCACCATCCAACAAAACTTCATCAAACCATCTTTGCCTATACTATGCCTGAGTTACTGGTACTACAAAGTCCACATTAGCTGGATCAATACTTTGAAGGTATCTGTGTAGCTACTGGTTCTAATTGTTGACTAACTAGCCTTTTCAACAAATTTTCTCTAAAAGTTGGTACTAAGGATAACAACTGATCTTAGGATAACTACAAAGCAGAATTAATTATTACCTCAAACCAGTCATTGTCCAGTTCTTGCTTAGTCTTCATTTTATCATCCTTCTTTGTTCTATGCATAGATGTCAACCATCATCTTCCTGGGATAAAATCTAAAATTGTACTTGCTTCTGTCGATCCTGCTGGATCCGTTTTTGCACTTGGTCCCGAATCTATCTTTGCTTCTGCCAATCAATAGGACCTTTATTCTTTGACCTTGTAACTGCCAAAACATCCACATCCTTGATCAAAGCGCATTGCTTACAATCACAATTCCATTGATTTTCATGATCTTGATTTTGAGTTTCTAATGTACTTGCATCTAGATCATTATAAAATTCATGATCTAATAAATCTATTACTATGACATTCACCTGAGCAACTTCCTGAGCCTGTTGCTACTCCTACCCTTGCTGGTTATTCTGATTATAACAAACAATCAGTATTCCCCTTTCCTCTTTGTGCTTAACCCATAAAGGACAATTAGGCCCAATCCAATGATCTAGTGTAGAGCAATATTGTTGGCATACAAGTCAGATGAAGAGCATACCAGCACAACAGAGCGGTCATGCACAATACGGCAACAAGGCCTAATCATTTTTTCCATGGACCATTCACAACTCAAGTGATTTTAATCACTACACAAACATTGTAAATTCTGTTTTTGGTAAAATAGACTCCATTTTGCTCAAGCCGAGGAGTCCTCGAGCTTGAGGAGTATTAGAATTAGCTACATACCAATTTTCATAATTTTTAGACTCCGTTTGAGCCCTCAAATAGGCTCTAGAACCTAATTTTTAACTAGGCCGGACACTAGGTCTGGACAAGGCCAAAGCTAGTGAGAAAACTATAAAAAGAGCTAGAAAGCTCATTTTTGGGTTAGATTGTTTGTGAATTGAGCTTATGTAAGAGACTTTTTGACTAATGCAAAGAACTCCATTGTTCCTCTCCTTGTTCTTGCCTTGTGTGCACGTGTGTGTGTATGTGTGTGCATGCTTGTGTGCTTCTCACTCACACACTTGTGCCTTCACTTGCTCATAGTCTTCATACTAGTCCTCACGTCTCCACGGATTGACAATTACGAGGTGAATCTTCTCACGTTGGTACTTACCATTGTGCTAGAGTGACACCAAATTTGGCGCCGTTGTCGGGGAGAGAGCTTCGAGGACGAGCGTGTGATGGTAAGACGTCGAGTTGAGACATTGGAATTATAGGTAATATCCTTTCTTTTCCTTATTTTTCTTCATTTTTTTTTTCTTATTTTTGCATCACCATCATCACCATCATCATCCCCACCATCTCCCACCTCCATCTCCATCTCCACAAAAATTTCAGTTTTTTGGTCATATTCCACTCCCCACCTCATTTCCCTCATTTCATTGTGAGAGAGAGCGAGAGAGAGCTTGCATGCGATCTATTTTTGTGTGTTTTTTGAGCTTTGGTTGCAGGAACTAGCTGTACCACCATCTCCAGCAACTTGCGCAGGTACAACAGACTCTGCACAGGTCCCGGGACGACTACCTCTGTCTATCGCGACAGACAGGAAAACTTGATATTTTTTGAATGCGTGTTTGGCACGGTAACCTACATCATTAGAGCACTCCAAATCACTAGAAGTTTCTTAAAAATTTGCATTTTTTCAGTCTATCGCGACAGACACCGTCTATCGCGACAAACCAAACCACGACAGACGATAGACTCTGTCTATCGCGACAGAAACCCGTCTATCGCGACAGACAGAGACCCATGATAGACCCCGTCTATCGCGATAGACACCTGTCTATCGCGACAGACCAAATTCCACGACAGACTCAGTCTATTGCGACAAACACCGTCTATCGCGACAGACCAAAACCATGACAGACGATAGACCCCATCTATCGCGACAGACACCCGTCTATCGCGACAGACCCCGTCTATCGCGACAGACCACTCTATCGCGACAGACACCGTCTATCGCGATAAACACCGTCTATCGAGACAGAACACTCTATCACGACAGACACCGTCTATCACGACAGACCCATCTATCATGATAGACACCGTCTATCGCGACAGACAGCCCCCCACGACAGCTTGTGTCTATCGCGACAGACACCGTCTATCGCGATAGACAGACATTTTCGGCAAAAAATTAAGGGGTAATTTTTTTGGAAATTTAGGCTAAATTTTGGGCATATTTGCATACTCAAATACTCATACACTTACAAAGGCCTTAGAAAAATGCATTAAAACTCCTGAAAGGTTCTGTTTGTCTGTTTAACCCCCTTAACCCTGAACGGTCATAACTTTTTCATACGAAATCCATTTTTTGTGCTCTAGGGCTTGTCGGAAGGCTCGTGGCATATACTGAGGGGTAGGTACACCAAGGGAGCTCTAGAGGAAATTTTTTTTAGCAATACAAAAGGGGGAACAAGGGTCATTAAAAAGTGTCTGAAATAAATTGTCTGTCAATTGAAGGATCAAATTGAAGCTAAACTTGGGGTTCTTACAGGATCATCGAGAGCTTTTGGAGAAAGCAAAGTAAGTTCCAGGGCGAACAAGCTTGGGAACGTGCTTCCTGGGTAGACAAGCATCACCAGGAGGAGCGACTTGAGGTTGGAACATCTCTTAACCCCCTCAGTCCATTCTTAGCATAGGCTAAGTGCGAGTAGTTGTCCTGATTGACTAGGGGTACGATAGGAACACTCAAGTTTGAAGAGCCTTTAATTTCTCAAGTGCAAGGATAGGCTAAATTGCAGTCTAGGGACAACTTAAAGGAAAAGAAATTAAACTAAGTGGGCGAGGAACATCAAATACGACACACTTAAGTGCTCCTGAGGATGCTTAATTAAAAACAAGAAAACACATACAAAGGAACTCAAAAGGAACAAGTGATTGGTACCAAAGAATCAGCAACGTACAAAGGGCATATGAACCTGAGATCAGGAAGACACCTAGGGAGAGACCGTCAAAGCGTTAGATCATCCGAGGCTAGCGTCAACCATACAGCCAGATCTTGGGCCCAACAATTGAGTGATCACCCCTATGCTCTAGACTCAGGAAGTAGTGACTCTGAGATGTCTTATAACATGGAAGGACATGTAGGTAGCTCAGGAGTGGCATACCTAGAAAGACCTAAGGGTCCCTACAAAACTCAATTGGAATACATCCAGACCAACTGCCTAGGTGCACACATCTATGAGGATGGACTGAGAAGATCTATTGTCCTAATTAAAAACCCGGATCAACCCATTGGACTAGAACACCCTGTAGTCAAGTTCGAAAATGGTGCATACATAGATAAAGAAGGAACAATGTATGTGGTCACCAGGCAACCTGAAAGGACAGATGAGTTTGGCAACATAATCTCTGAACCCGAAATAGGTGACATAGAGCAAGGGAGCTTAGGAAAGGAGCCAAAAACCCCTCGAGGCAAGTCGGTTCTAACGAGAATAATCACTCTAGGGTTAGTTCTCCAGGACAATAAGAGCATAGAGTTGCTCGTGAATCGAGAGACAGATGAGGCTTTTTGGAGGTACAAGCCTGAGAAGCCTAATGACGTGGGAGCCCTTACCATCTATGAATTCAAAGATCCGGATAGCCCAGGAAAAGTGACCTACTTAGATGATGCCTCGGAGAGGATCTTTGTGGTCTCTGAGCATGGAAGACACGCATACACCTAGAAAGGTGAAATTTTTTTTCCCCAACCTCGATCCACTGTGTCTTATAGTCACCAAGGAACTGGAACATCTCAAGCTCATGGGACTCAAAGAGAACAGAGTAGGGATAGACCTGAGGTGAGCTTTGCTAACCCACTTGGGAGAGAAAGAACAAGGACTGAGACGGATAGAATGGACAGGGAGAGATATAGGGAACCTAGGAATCTAAGAAATGCAGACCAATTCCCTCTCCCAAGGCCTAGAGAACATGCTAGAACCTTAAGACCCACACAATTAGTAAAGTCCATGAAGAACTGCTTCGATGGCACAGGAGACCCGTATGACCATGTAGCGGATTTTAGGCAAGTTTTGAGAGCTGAACAAGTGGAAGATTTGTTAACTCAATACAATGATTTTGGCCTAACGCTCAAGAACACTGCCTTGACGTGGTTTCAACCACTTCACCAGGATCAGTACAGAAATATAGACCAACTTCTTGAAGCATTCATCACTGAATTTTCCAAAAGTGGTATTAGGCATAACACATCCTCCCTGATATACAGCTTCAAGCAAACACCTCAAGAGATAGTAAGGCTTGTAGGAAGAAGGTTTAGGCAATACCTAGAGAGATGCCCTGCTCCAGAGTTACCCACTCCAGCCAAGCAAGTGGCCTTAATTTTAGATGGATTGTTAAGCACCAAACTCAGATCATATGTGTACTTGAAGGACCCTAGATCCATAGAAGAATGTGTACGCATGTGCATAGACATTGAGGATAATCTAGGGGAGGAATTAGAGCTCTCAAAAATCTATAAAGATTCAGATAGTTCTAGTGGCCTCATTTCCTCACAATCCACATCAATTGAGGATCTACCAGAAAAGGTAGCTCTGAAATTAGGTGTCTCTAGCAAGTAGATTCCTAGATTTGCCCCCGGAAAACGATGCTATACCTGTGGAGGAGACCATATGGCTAATGTGTGCCCTATTATGGCCCAACCCTAGGTGAACCCTAACAGCCAATACTGCACCATAGAAAGGCGATACACCAATCACACTGCACAAGAGTGCCCATACAACAAACAAGCTGTTAGACAAAATTATCCTCAGCCATATCCACAACCAGGAAAGTACTCTAATCAGTACCCACAACAACAGTATGCTAGGACTCAGCAAACGTATCAACCACCCTACCAAGGGCAACAAAGACCGCAACCAGTCCTAGCGCAGCAACCCCCTGCCCCCACCAACGTGATTCCAGCGAAGTATGCAGCGGTAGAAGAAAATCTAAATAGAGCTTTAGTGCCAGTGACATCCTCGCTTTCAGAAAGTGATCCAAGTGATCATAGTTTTGACTCCACCCATGTTGAGAGCCCCCAGGCATACTACATGCAATCACCGGAGCATAGTGAGTCATATTATTATGAAGAACCGAGTGAATCTAGTTGGGAGCCAGAATACACAAATGTCATGTACGCAAATCCCAACGCGAGATCCCAACCTAGGCCGATGAGACCTCCATTTCCTAGAGGGCCATGCTATCGCTGTCAAGGAGATCACCTCATTCGTGATTGCCCTCTACCTGCACCTACACAAACCCAATCCGTGACAATTCAAGGCTTTTGTCCGAAATGTGGAAAGGAGCATTTGTTACGAGAGTGTCCCAAGAATCCTGCCAATATGCCAAAAATTGCTCCTATCAATGTCATCAGGCTAGTGGTGGACTCCACGGGAAGTGTGACTTCCACGGCTCCAGTACAAGTCATCACGAGAGCTCAGGCACTTAAGCAAAACCAAGACTTAGGCCAGGAGAAGAATGCGGAGGCTAGTGAGACTGAGAGCCAGAATAAGAAGAGAACAAGAGCTTGGAGAGATAGTCGTGAACGCATGAAAAGGCAATGGGCAAAAAAGATGAGCGAACTTGAGGAAAGCCTACGAGAAACCAAAGCCAAAATCATAGAAATCACATCTCAAACGCACTCTCACACATCCCCACCACTACCATCCCCTTCACCCTCCATTCCTCAACCATCTAATCCACCACACATAACCCACCCACCACCCCGGGTAGGATCAGTCTTAGTAGATCCCACTCCCGAAGATATAGACATGATGCTTAAAGCATATCAGGCTAGGATCCACAAAGGGCCAAATGTAACGGATCATGAAAGATGCTACCCTAGGGCGGACCTAGAGCTTGAACGAACCAAGTTGTGTGCCAAGATGGTGGAATTGGCCCAAGCCATGTTTGAGGCCAGTCGCCTCTTCAATTGCTCTAATTCCACTAGAACACCATTGCATTTTGATGGGCTATTGGATAGATTGGAGACGATAATTGCGAATTTTGCAAAGGGAGCCAACTTTCAGGCCAAGGAGAAGGCAAACGATGGAATAAGCATTCCTCCCAAGGAAGCTTATGTGCCTAACTCCACGGAACCAGACACCTCTTCTTCCATGAATAGATATTCACCAGAGTTCCTTAGGGAGATTTAAGAAGAAAAGTGGGCAGAGGAAAGTGAAGTCCCTCCTCCCATTGTTGTGGATGACACACACGATCAATTCCCACAAGACCTTCCTTCCATTTATGGAGATTAGGAGAGTGCCCAATCTCTAGAGAAATTAGACTTCGAGTCCAATTCCTTACAAGAGCTACCCCATTTCACAAGTCCATGGGAAGCTAAGTCTACTTGTATGAGAGCATTGACAGTCATGGTAAGAAACGAAGATTCAATCATACCTAGGAACACGGAGGTAGTGAAGAACACCAAAGTGCAGTGCAATCTCACTGTGGAAGAGCTGCTTAAGGTTAGACCAGAAGTGTGGAAACATGTAGCCAATCAAGTGCCCGAAGTAGCAAAACCGCGTTCCCAGGTAGGATCTCAAAGAACAGTGCCAGAAATACCCTTGGACAAGATAGGAGACATGAGCGAGGGAGAAGAAGGAAACACCTATCTCCCCATCACTCATCAGGGCTACACAACCAAGGCCATTTTGGACTCAGGTGCAGGAGTTGCAATTGCTACCACTTCCTTATGGAAACGTTGGGGCAAGCCAACACTCAGGCTGACGAGAATGAAATTGCAGATGGCTGACGGTCACATAGAAAGACCCTTAGGACTACTAGAGGGGATAACTCTCACTACTTGTGGTGTAGAGTTTGAGCACACATTTGCTATCTGTGACTTTAGCAAAAATCATGCCTATGAGATGATTTTGGGAAGACCATTTATGTGACAGTTGCAAGTGGTCCAGGATTGGGGAACCAATTCCTTGTATTTGCAACACTTAGGTGTTACGACCAAAGTCAATCTCAAGGATTACTCTCATAGAGATGTCCCACCTATCCAATGGAATCCTATTCATAGAGCCAAAGATGATACATAGTCAGTGCACTCCATAGGATCAGGATCCTCATGGATGCATGAAGACACTCACTTATGGATGTGTAAAGTGGCAGTGGAAGAGGAGAAAAGAGAAAAAACTAGAGAGGTAGGTGCGAAGGAAACACATAGATCAATTCAAGACCCAGCCTATGCACCTGTAGTATTTCCGGACAAAGAATTTGAACCTCACGGCTGGGCAGAAATTCTAGCAACTATGGATGTAGCCATCAATGAAGAGCAATGGACACCCCACTGTGATGAGGATGGCTATGACATTTCTGTCTTCTCCATAGAGCCAATCATGGGAGATGCAGTTTTAGAAGAATGCGAACCTAGCCCTGGTGCATTTGAAGATGCAAGTGACTCCGATCTTGAGTCAATCATCATGGACCCACCCTTTGCATCAGACGAAGAATATTTCTATGAAGTAGAAGTTTACCCTCAGAGACATGAAGAGCTCACTAATGATGTGAGATTAACACATGAGTGACCACTAAGAGTGAAGGAAAGAAAAGGAAGAAGAGAGAAGCCGCACCAGAGGAGGAAGAATCCCTGTTTGAGGTCCCTGAAAATTTCAAGAAGTATGCAATAGAAGATAGGAGAGTCATGGTAAGAATGCCAAAACGTGATGCACAAGCAGGAGAGGCCTATGATAACAAAGAAACCACCAAGAAGGTAGTGGTAGCCATAGAAGAAGGAGAAGAGAGGTGCACTTACATAGGACATGACCTCACTGAGGAAGAGGAGCATGAGCTGATAGCTTTGCTAAGAGAGTACAGAGATGTATTTGCTTGGAGCTACAAAGATTTGAAAGGTGTAGACCCTGACATATGCGCCCATATGATTCCCATGACCTCAGAGGCCAGACCTTCTAAACAAAAGCCATACACATACAATGACAACTATGCTACCAAGATCAAAGAAAGAGATAGACCGCTTGGTTGAAGCTGGATTTATCTATGAAATCGAGCACACTGAATGGGTGTCCCCCATTGTAGTGGTGCCCAAAAAGAATGGTAAATTACGCGTATGCATTAACTTGAAGAAGGTTAACGCAGCCACTATCAGAGATAGTTATCCGCTTCCTATCACTGAGCATCTATTAGAAAGGGTAGCAGGCAAGGAAGTGTACAACTTCCTAGATGGGTTTTCAGGCTACAATCAAGTAGCCATTGCTCCAGAGGGTCAGCATAAGACGGCTTTTGCCACAGAGTGGGGCATATTTGCTTTTCGGGTAATGCCATTCGGGCTGACCAATGCCCCTGCAACCTTCCAAAGATTGATGTGTCACGTGTTTAAAGAATTCCTGAGGAAGAATTTAGAGGTCTATGTTGATGATCTCTGTGCTCATTCCAACATTAGACAGACACATATACCAGAACTCAGGCAGATCTTTGACAAATGTAGAGAGTATCAAGTCTGCTTGAACCCAGAAAAGTGTGTTTTCATGGTCAGGCAAGGCAAGATTCTAGGACACATAGTGTCAAAGAATGGCATATCCACCGATGAAGAGAAAGTAAGAGCCATAGCCGAGTTACCTAGGCCAAAGAATGTCAAGGAAGTGCAAGCCTTCATGGGGCATTGTGGTTATTACCGACGGTTTATACACATGTATGCCATCATAGCAAAGCCTCTGTATGGACTTTTGACTAACTTCGAGTGGACTGATGAATGTGAAAACTCCTTCAATGAGCTCAAAAGAAGATTGTGTTCAGCACCAATCTTGACCACACCGGATTGGAATAAGCCCTTCCATGTTCATGTGGATGCATCCAATTATGCTATTGGATGTGTACTTGCACAACCTATGGGTGAAGGTAATATGGATCTTCCAATTGCCTATGCTAGTAGACAATTGAATGCGGCTGAACGAAACTATACAACCACTGAACGAGAGGGATTAGGCATGGTATATGCAGTTAAAAAGTTTAGACACTATTTGCTTGCAAATAAGTTTAAATTTTTTACTGATCATCAAGCACTGTTGTACTTGGTAAACAAGCCATGCAATACATGTAGATTAGTAAGATGGTTTCTCTTACTAATGGAATACGACTTTGAGGTTGTGGTGAGGAAAGGGAAGACCCACTTGAGAGCAGACCATCTCTCTAGGCTCACATCGGGAGAAGCCCCACAAGGAGTATCAGATGACCTGCCTGACGCTTACTTGTTTAATTTGGAAGTTGTACCTCAGTGGGCTAAGCTATTAGTGCCAGTATTGACATACGGGCCTAATCACCCAGTCATAAACACTCAAGATAGAGAGGTAGTAAAAGCCCAGAAGTACCATATCATGGCAGGAAGTATGTACAAATAGACAGATCAAGGGATATTGGCTTGTTGTGTGGAAGATGATGAGTATGCTAAATGGTTGCAGTTGGCACATGTAGGTGCATTAGAGCAACACTACTCAAAACAACGAACCCTACAGACACTAAGGAGACTCGGAGTGCATTGGCCTACTATGGAAGCTGATGTACATAAGATGTGTAAAGAATGCCCAATCTGTTGCACTAAACCACCTGTGGAACATGCCACTCTTTATCAAGTGTCCATAGTGCCAGATTGGAGTGAACCATTAGTAGCCTTCTTGAGGACAAAAAACATTCCCTCCAGATATGACCCTGACGAGACAAAGAAGTCTAGAACAAGAAGCCCTAGATTACTCACTCATTGGTGATAATCTATACAAGCGTGGTAAAGATGGTTACCTGAGACTATGTGTCCATGAGAGTGAATATCTCAAGATCTTGGAAACTGCTCACCAAGGTGTAGCAGGAGGACACTTTGGACCAGATCGGGTGATCAAGGCAATACTATTTGCGGGCTTCTGGTGGCTGACCCTTCACATGGATGCACATACCTATGTGAAACGGTGTGATGTTTGTCAGAGAACTCAGTATCCTATACGCAAGGATGAGATGCCACTGAAACCTATGATGGGTGGACGTGCATTCTCTAAGTGGGGAATAGACTTTGTAGGTCCTATTAATCCCCCAGCTAAGGGTTCACATGCTGAATACATCATTGTTGCCACAGACTATCTAACAAAGTGGGTAGAGGTAAAAGCTACGACAAAGAACGATGCTCAGACAACTGCTAAGTTCCTATTTGAGAATGTGTTCACAAGATACAGGCTACCTATAGAGCTGGTAAGTGATAGAGGCACTCACTTCTTGAATGAAGTTATTGAAAATCTTCTTCAAGAGTTCTTGGTGATACACAAGAAGTCTGCCCCCTATCACCCACAAGCTAATGGCCAGGCCGAAAGCACAAACAAGATTCTATGCAATGTGCTTACCAAATTGGTGAATAATAAACTCTCTGATTGGGACAAACAGCTACACCATGCTGTTTGGGCATACCGAGTGGCCTATAAAACGGTACTCCAAGCCACACCCTTTCAGATGGTATTTGGCCAAAATGCGGTGCTACCTTTGGACTTCTTGATTCCCACATTGAGAATAGCACAAGAGCATGAGTGGACGGGCCATGAACTCTCTTCGAGGATTTTTGACCTTGAACGATTAGGTGAAACCACACTAAGAGCTGTAGCAGGAATATATGCAGCTAAGAAACGACAGAAGGCATACTTTGATGCCCGTGTTAAGGATAAAGGATTAAAGGCCGGAGACCTAGTTTTAGTCTACACCTTGAAGCAACATGCATGGAAGTTAGAGAAGAGAGGTTATGGGCCAATGATTATCAATAGAATCTCCACAAGTGGAGCAGTTCAACTAGCCACTCTAGAGGGTGATATTCTACCAAGTTACATAAGTGGATGCAGAGTCAAGTTATATCAAGAACCCCTGACTGAAGAGATGCTAAATCGACTCAACACTACTAAGAAACGTAAAGAAGAAGAGAAACGAATTCGAGAAGAAGCACAGGCAGAAGCTTTAGAACGCATCCGACGAATGAAATTGAGGAGACAAGGTAGAGACCAGCCTATGCCTGACAATCAAGAATCTCTAGGCTATCCCATGGCCATGTGCGAGGCTTCAGGTGGACATTCCCATAGAATAATCAACCGAGGGCCTTTTGTAACCCTAGAAGGAGGACAAGGAGAGAGTGTAAGGACAGTGAGAGCTTTAATTGACTCAGGGGCAACCACTAGTGTAGTTCGACTTTCTTACTTCCAAGAGCTGCAATTACAAATCAATCCTATAGAGGCATATCTCATAGGATTGGGATGTGTGGAAACCCCTTGCATTGGTGAGGTGGAACTTCCCCTCTACATTCAAGAGGTGCTAATGGCAGTCAAAGTGCTAGTGTGTGAAGACGAGGATCTTACCGAACCTCTTGTCCTGGGCCAAGACTGGATCTATGATCATGCAGTCAGCCTCAACCTAAGAAGTGGACTTCTTCAGGCATGGGTAGGCCAAAACCACATAACGATTGAATTAGAAAATCAAGCACATAGGCCGCTAGAAGAGGCACCGAATACTGGTCCTTCCAGGAGTCCACCTAAAATGAACCATGCTACTCTTGACCAAAGTTCTATGGTGCGAAAGATTGTCACTCATGATGAAGGTATAGAAGTCAACGAGGAGTTCCCTTCTTTTCCAAAAAGAATTCGAGAAAAGCAAGCCGGAAAATACACGATACAGAGGCCCGAGGACCAAGAAGAATGAACACCAACCGGTATAATACAGAATACCCCATGGCATGAAGCAGATCTGGGTACGCAAAGGTGAACAACCCTCGGCTTTGGAGACAGGATTCCAAAGAAGCACCAAGCAAGCTACAGTGTCGAGGACTACAGCAAAGGAGTACCCTAGGCATCAATCTAGAAAAACCATTTCTATTTGGGTTCCAAAGCAGTCAATGAAGGCTATCCCAAAGGCTAGACAAATATGGGTGCCCAAGACCTGCTTACTTGCTCAAATAACTTCACCTCCAATCACTAGATCAAACCAATACTCACGAGTCCTATTGGCTCCCATCCAAAGGCAAACATCTACACTCCACACCACCACATTCTCGGTCATGCCTCAGAATGTTTGGAAATGGGTACCCAAAAGGTCCCAAACCCGACACACTCCAGTACGCAAACCTTCACACATCATCGCCAATAAAAGCAACAATTCCAACATCAAAGTTTGGAGACCTAAACCCCATGTCAAACCCCCTGACCCACCTCTGTAAATCCTTCCCCTCTGATGTAGGTGCATTCTGAGAACATTGCACAACCAAAGTATGCATCTAGAGTGAACCCTAACCTACTAACCCACATGTACACACATCACGAACACTTCACCCACTAACCTATAACCACTCGGAATGTCATGTTGGTATTGTGGAGGGAACACCATAACATCCTGTTTCCAATGCAATGCTAATGTGCCTCTCTCTTCTTCTAGCAGATAAGCATCAGCAACTACAAGCACTCTCATGGAAGAAGCAACAGGTCCGAGCTCACAGGCAGGAATAAGTACTGCAGGAATTGATGTGGATAGTCTACCTATTGATGTGCCACCAACTGAACGACCTATGGAGCTGCAACACCTTCAGCAGATCCCGGTACCGGATCCACCCATAGGGATCACAGAGAGAGTCCATGCCAATTCTCATTGGTTCAATGGCATGCCAGGTCCATTAGGAGAGGCCAAGTATATATGGGAGTCTAAGTGCGAGTATGACAGATCATGGGTCCGATTCCAATTTTTCTCCAAGGAGTTTGAGACTCTACAGAACACAAAAGATCTCCAGACCATATGGCAACGTGCAGGGCTAGCCGAATACTTTGAAGCACCACTACCTAAACCAGATCTCCTCCGATGCTATTATTTGGTCTCCACATTACAAGCTAACGAAGAAAAGGACAAACCAGGAACATTCATACTTCCTTCCTTGCTGGGCAACAACGAGTTGAAAAGGTTTGAACTTACACTGGAATTGGTGAGCGCTGCTTTGAATATGCACGGTACACATGTACCTTCTGAGAAGGATGCTCTCATTCCTACTAACATGAAGGATCGAAAACTACTGAAGCTGAAAGATATGGCAGCACTCACTCCAAACGTATCCATCCCTCTCCGTATGTGCATGCAACATTTTGCTTTCCCTGGTCAAGACCGCTTCACACAACCGCACAAAAGAATCTGGTTTGCTCTTTACTTGGCGGAGACAGGTGCGTTACCAATTAAGCTTCCTATATGGATTGTGGAGCAGTTGTATGAAGCAAATAAAAGGTCATCCAGGAAACTAGTGGTGAATGGCTGTTGTGCAATCACGCGCATTATTTACAGATGCTTAGCATATGATTTACCCATTCAGCGTGCTCTAACTTGGGCACAACTACAAATGTTTAAGAGACTCAAAACTGCCACTCATCAATCCAAGCGCATGAGGGGCTCAATTCCTTGTGTCCAGACACGTGAAGTTCTGACTACTCCAGAAGTCTCGCCACGAGGGGAGGTCACTGTACCTCCCTTTACCATTAGAATACCCAGGTCTGGATCTGAAACTACAACACAAGCTGCCCCTTCGGCTCCTCCTGCTCCATCCGAATTTGAATTTGCTACAACTGGAGATGCTGAAGGGATGGGTCCCCTTGACTTCGAAGCATTCTTACAAAGTACACAACTCTCTGATGTAGAGTTTTATTCAGATACAGAAGAACAGGGCACATCTTCACAAAGAAGGAGAAAATCCACAGAAGGTCGCCATGTACATTGGGGTGATGATCAGCAAGGTCAACAACAAGGACACCTAGAAGAAGAAGGAGCAGACGAAGAGGAGACCACTGAAGCCCCCGCTTATACAGCAGAACTCCGAAGGCTGTATCAAATCATGGAACGAGTGCGATCGCAACAACTGCTCACCGAACAGAGCAGTCGGGTGCTCATGGCTCATGTCTCTTATTGATGGCAGAAACATATGGGGTAGTAGAAGTAGTTCGAACCACGATTCGGAGGTCTCCAGTTCAATATGATCCACGAAGATTCCAAACACGACCACGGTCAGGCAAAAACATCCAGATCCCCGTTACAAGAGTAGAAGGGCCTATTATTACGTCAGAACCCATTGAGACCCAAGCAGTTGTAACTTCTGGCCAAGAGCACTCAGTCACCCATGATGAATCAACCGAGCCACTACCACCCACACCCCCACCATCGCCTCCTAGAACAAAAGCCGTGGAGATCACCTCGACCACTCAACCCACCGAACAAACCTTCATCTTCCGTACTCCCACCTCTAGTTCAACCCTATTCTCCACCCATGAAAACCCAATCTATGAAGCTACCACCATCACTACACAATCCACCGAATCACTCATAGAGCCTGCCTTAGGACATCCATCCCCCATGCCTTCAGCCATAGGCCATCCCGATTCTAGATCCATATTCTTGGGATTCCCTGCTACCACGCCACCTTTTATAGCCTCCCTACCTTCAGAATCTCACCTCCCAAACCCTATCCCTCCAATTCTCCAACCCCTCCACGCCTTTCTTTTAAGAACATTTCAACCCCGGTCTCAATCATTTCCTCTATTTTCAGATCCCACACCCTCTTCTCACTTATTCACCACTTTCTCACACACACCACCTACCATTCCAATGTATATGGTAGACACCACACTCGCATCCGCTCCTGAAAGCATGGACATTTCACCACCCATAGCACCTCCCCCACCCCCCACACTTCCACCTCCTCCCATTCCCCCTCCACCAATTTCACCCACACACACGTCTTTAATAGACACATCATTCACTCTTCCCCTTCCCCAATTCCCTTCCCATGCATCTTCCATTGTACACACAACACCCTCATCCATAGGCAATGCATTGGACACTATGCTAGCATGTATATCACAGTTAAGGACAGAGTACAATCAGCTCCAACAACATAATGCACGACTACAAGAGCACTCGGAGGTACTGCAACATCGTCTTGCTACACTAGAAGAGGAGAATGCTCGACTCCTTACACAATTCCAAACTCTCCAAGAGGCACATAGCATATTGGAGGTACAATTACAGAACACAGACCAGGAAGCAATACAAGTGGTAGAAGGTCATCTACGGACACAGCTAGAACGCGATCCAAAGCTTCAACGAAATATGGCCCTACTCAAACGACACCTTGCAGCCGCTCATGAAGAGAATCGATGCCTACAATTACAGAATCAGGAAAACCTAGAAGCAACTATCGAAAACACACCTGGGGCACCCATCAGTCCCTCAAAGTTTCAAGCTGTGACCCCCGATAATATCAAGATAATCTTGGAAGACTATGCCACCCTACTTGAAGCCCATGACCAGTTATCAGAGGAACTGGGTCAACTGAAGCAGAAACACCAAAAAGAAACAACAGATGCCTCTCAAACCACCTCCTCCGCGACTTCACTTCTCACAGACTCAGAGGCCTTAAAAGATCTCCGGAAACAGGTCACAGAATTGCAAGCATGCCTACTACAATATGAGAGACCTCCATCCCCACCAGAGGCTCCCACCGATGAGGAAACAATACAAATTCCTGTGGAACAAACGTTTGAAGAAGAATATGACCCACAACCATTCCCAGGAGGTCAACAAACTGAAGAAGGTCAAGATACGTTCGAAGCACCACGACCCCCTTGGCTACAACAAGTGGAGGAAATCGGGAGTTCACATGAAGAGCGAACAGTCCTGCAAAATCAGGCCATGAGGATCATAGAATGGCTAAACTACCCGTACATAGCGCCACCACAGGGACCACCATCGATAGCGTACATGATGGCCACAATTCAACATTGGATGCCTCGATTGAAGCCCATGCCAGATGTGGCAGCTCAAATGATGCTTAAGATTGTAGATATGATGCAGGTAGTACTGAAAACCTTTAGAAATGCAGCCGCACCACAGGTACGTCTACCAAGGTTTGCCAATGGAAATTACGATTTGGTGTATGACATGAGCACCACCCCCAGTATTCGTGTGGCTTACGCCTGGCATGCACGCATCAAATACCTCCCTGCATGTTACAAACAGACATTCAAAGAAATGTTCAGACAGGTTTCTGGGAGTATCACTCAGAGGTCTTCGCACCAAAGCCAACACACCTGCTCCATCTCTTTGCTTGTGAACAAGCCATGTACTCCGAGTACTACACCACACCTCAACCAGAGGTCCCCGGTGCAATAAACTGGGATGCATTGGAAGCAGACCTAGCAAGACGCTTAAGGATAGGAGAACATGAATTAGCCACCAATGTCATTCAATACTATATCGACCACCCTATAGAGCAGAGGTCTATCAGGGGCGACAGACACTAGGAAGGGGGGAGTGTTGGCATACAAGTCAGATGAAGAGCATACCAGCACAACAGAGCGGTCATGCACAATACGGCAACAAGGCCTAATCATTTTTTCCATGGGCCATTCACAACTCAAGTGATTTTAATCACTACACAAACATTGTAAATTCCGTTTTTGGTAAAATAGACTCCATTTTGTTCAAGCCGAGGAGTCCTTGAGCTTGAGGAGTATTAGAATTAGCTACATACCAATTTTCATAATTTTTAGACTCCGTTTGAGCCCTCAAATAGGCTCTAGAACCTAATTTTTAACTAGGCCGGACACTAGGTCTGGACAAGGCCAAAGCTAGTGAGAAAACTACAAAAAGAGCTAGAAAGCTCATTTTTGGGTTAGATTGTTTGTGAATTGAGCTTATGTAAGAAACTTTTTGACTAATGCAAAGAACTCCATTGTTCCTCTCCTTGTTCTTGCCTTGTGTGCGCATGTGTGTGTATGTGTGTGCATGCTTGTGTGCTTCTCACTCACACACTTGTGCCTTCACTTGCTCATAGTCTTCATACTAGTCCTCACGTCTCCACGGATTTGACAATTACGAGGTGAATCTTCTCACGTTGGTACTTACCATTGTGCTAGAGTGACAAATATCCACATGGCATCACTCTAAGTGGTCTGCCTTGCTGATTCCCTTGTTGATTACCTTGTTGATTACCTTGGTAGTTTCCTTGCTGGTTCGATTGGTCTCTCCATGGAGGTCTTCCTTGCTACTGCCTTTGAAAACTAGCACGTCCTTGAATTGGAATGGGCTGGTTTGCTGTAGCTTCATTATTATTCCTATTTTCCTATCTTGAATTTTGTCTCGATGCTTTGGGTTATACGAGCACTAACTTGTGGTATGTCCTTCTTTGTCACAAATTCTGCAGAACCCTTTTTTCTAATTTGGAGCAATTATGGAGTATGCATGTTTCTTTAGGCTACTAGTTAGAGCTTCCTCTTTACTTTTCTTACCTTTGTGTTTGCGATGTCTTCTTACCACAACCTCTTCATCTTTACTCTCTGATTTTGAATTAGTCGTCCCTTTATGTGACTCGGATTTTGAATTGGATTCAACATCTGAACTGGAGTCACTATGCTTCTTCTTAGATCTACTAAATCTTTTTTCTACTCTTGTAGTTGCTAACACTAACACATCAAATCCGTTAGCTATGTCAACACTAGCTACTGCATGCCTAATGCTTCTCCTTAATCCTTTTAGGAAATAACCCGCCAACATCTCATTGGTAGGTCTCTCATTGCCTTGTAATCTTTCCATTAAAATTATAATTTTCTAAGCATAATCTTCCACTAACATGTTCTTTTGTCTAATTGCTCTTAACTTCCTCAAAACATATGAGGGAGTCTTTTCTTTCCTAAATCTTTGTAAAAATGCTAATCTTAGTGCATCATAAGTAGCAAAATGAGCAATACCATATTGGCTGAACCAACTCATGGCTCACCCTTCCAATGTGGCTGCAAACTATTGTAATTTAATTGCATCAGCATATATTGCTAGATATCCATTTGCTATCCACTTTATTTCAAATTGAGCAACATGATAATTTGCATCTTCCTTTGAACCTCCTTTGAAATGCGCTGCTTTCACTTTGGGATTTGGAGTGGTTGCACCATGGGCAATGGCTGAGGTGTATGCCTATTTCTTTGACTGGCCGTACCTCCAAGTGGGTCAAATTGGAGTCATCTTTTAACTCTGATAGCTGCTTCTGTTAGGAACAATGCCCCTAATATTCCGCCCACCAGCCTTGCTTCTGCTACACTTGTTCCTCCTTCCTCCTCTTCAACGTCAAGATTAGAATCCTCTTGTGCTTCACACCAATTGTAAATTTTAGAAGATGAATCCACGTTACCCACTTGTGCTTGCACTCTTGTGTAGTAAACTTTACTAAATCTTCCTCTTCTTCCCATCATGAAACTCTTGCTCCTTTAGCAAATGCAGTAGGATCACCAAATGTGTTGGGGTTCAAAAACACATACCTACTAACTCAAGTCAAATTCACTCACAAGAACCAATCTTAGCACTGATCTTCTTCTCACATAGAAAGATTAATTGCGTATAGAATTTCAGAGTCACCACTATTTGATTTCAATGATGCAATAATAGAATAAATCCTCTTAAACACAGATCATTTACACACTTGTGCAAAACAAATATGATAAAAATACTTCATTAACATCTTCATTTACAGAGATTTCAATGATGAAAATAAGAAATACTGCTTCTGCCAATGTACTTCTTGAGTCCTGATCACATTCAGCCTGCACCAAAAGACAGGTACAAAGACTCTCTTCTTCTCTTTGTTCGGCTCTCTCCTTAAAGATGTTTTTTTTCCCATTACCTACCCATTAAAAAAAAACAACTACCATAATCACACAACATCCACATCTAACTAATTTGTAACTGCTTCTTTTAAAATTTTGATAAGGAAAATACAAATTTAGCAAAACTCCAAGTCAACAACATCTGATTTAGCAGAATTCTGACTGACTACTTATCTTTCAATTTCTCACCCCTCAACACCTAGAAGAACTTGGAAATGGGTACCTAAACAATCCCAAGAGGAAATATGTTTGCAATCTTCTAATAAAATGTATCCACCAATAACCCTCTCATGTAATCCCATAAGGGAACTATTCAATATCAACCAACCTTGTAATAAACCCTTATCTTGAAAAAACTTGTAATATATTGATGAGTCATCATAATCAAGTTGAGATCATGCACTACCCCAACTATGCATATAGGCATTCTAGTGACTTGCTCCAGGCATAATACATTCACTGCACATTATCACACAACACAGGGATACAGGGGAAGCATATCACTGTTGGAAAGAGATCGATGTCTCATCATACTAGGATGTTGGGTTTCTTTGGCAATACTAATGCATTTTTCCTTGTCATAGCAAATTTCCAAAGCTTCTACAAGCACTAGTCAATAATGGAAGAAGGAGGCCCTAGCCCTAGGGAGATTGATATCCGTACTCTTCCTATTGAGGAGTACCCCACAACAATACCAACATAGTTCCAAAATTTTGAGGGTGCCATTCCCATTCCAAACCCTCCATTAGGATGGACAGAGAGATTTCATGCACACTCATTGGTTCAACAAGTTGGTAGGACCCCTTGATGATGCCCCCTACATCTAGGAGTCAACGTGAGAGTTCAAAAACACATGGGGTTGCTTCCAATTCTTCTCTAGGTATTTTAAGGTGTTGCAAATCTCCCCTAAATAATAGATCATTTGGGAACTGGAAGGACTCCTTGATTATTTCAACACACCACTACCAAAGCTTGATTTGATGAGGTGCTATTACCTAGCACAAAAATCTATAGTTGGGTGCTGGAAAAGACATTCTTGGAACATTTTTCATACCATCACTACTTCCAAAACAGGAACCAAAATGATTTGATATTTCCCACAAGTTGGCCCACGAAGCTCTAAATATGCGAGACACACATGTTCCTATGGAGAAGGAGACACAAATACCATATCTGATGAAGAAAAGAGACATCCTCAAGATCAACCAAATGAATGCCATAATGGCAAGCTTGTTTATACCATTTCGAATGTGCATGCATATTTAGCGTTTCTAGGGAAAGATCGCTTTAAGCAACTTCACAAGAAGATCTAATTCAACTTATACTTGGTAGAGATGGAAGAGCTCAAAATAGAATTAGCTCACTAGATTATGAATCAACTCTACATAGCCAAAATGGATATTGTGCAATCACAAGGATTTTCTATATGTTCTTAGTATATGGAATTGTAGTGGAGCAATTGATAACACAAGCACAATTGCAACTCTTCCAGAAGTGTCACCCACAACTACACCAACAACTATTCCCAGGTTCATTGTTCGACTCCTGAGACGAATGGAACCTCAGTCCATAGCTACAACATTGGAAGGAACATCAATCCAATCAGCAACTCCATCATGCACACAAGAATTTGACCAACAATAGAAGGTTTGATGACATGGATACATTTGATTTTGAGCAAATCCTTCATGAAATTCATATATTCCTTCTATCAGACATATGTTTTGGATCCAAAGAGGAGGAAGGACAAGGCATTACGGGCCCAACCAATAGAAAACAAGGCCAACAACATACTGAGGAGGAAGAAGAGCATCAAGCCCCATCAGATGAAGAAAATGAGTCACCCACGTCTGAGGGTGAAGAAAGGCATCACAATGATCACGAAGAAGAAGGCAAATCGGCATACACAGAAATTTTAAAATGGTTAGATAAGAATTTGCAAGACATTTGATCCCATAACCTATTATCAAAACAATGCATCCAGTTAGTGTTGGAGCAACTACTTGAAGAATATGGTATTGATCTTGCCTTTATTCAATCCATACATGTCTTAGCAGAAGCAGTGGGTTGTATAGGCTCTCAACCATTTGATTAAGAAACCCCATGTACCATATGATGCCAGAAGAGTTAGAAACCTCCCCTCAGGAAAAACTATACAAATACTTGTAACCCCCACCACTACCTCTACCTCCACCATTGTTACCTCCACTGTACAGACCACCCATTGCCTAAACTATTCTTTTATCATTATAATATTTGACAAGTTTCACAAGCACATCATCACACGCTTCACCCATAGTATCACTGTTCAAGATCGACACAACATACACAACCATGTTTGAACCAATGGACATATCACCAGCTCTCGCACCCCACACGCTTTCACAATCCCTAATTCCTCCTCCACCAAGATCACCTCCACCCACCATTGTTTTTTTTTGCATCCATAATTCCCATCCCCATCCCCTCCCCATATAACACATCATAGACTACATCCAATCAACTAGGCCAAGACTTGGTAGCACAACACAATCAAAATCTACGATCAATCAAGTCAACTCCAAGATACAACATTAGCATTGATTAGTGCCAATGAGACAATCCAAGAAGGATATAACACCCTCCAACAAGCACATGTACAATTGGAAGCTCACATGCAAGAACAAAATAAGCAGGATATCAAAGAGAAATTGTGAGTGCATATGGCGTGAAATGTGAGACTTATATGCAATATGGAATTATTGAGATGAAACTTAGTGGTGGTGAAAGAGATCTCAAAGATTGCAGAGATAAAGTGCAGAAAACCTCAAAGCTACCATAGAGAATACAACCAGAGTGCCCATCAATCCTAGTAATTTTCAAGCAGTTGACCTAGAAAGAGTCATATTATATTAGAGGATTACACTAATCTTATAGAGGTGCATGAAAAGTTAAATGAGGAGTTCATGGTGTTGGAGATCGAGGTCTGTGGAAGCATGTGAAGAGCACAAGGATGAAGAAGAAGCTTGGAGCACAACACACAATACCGAATGTATTACCACTAGAATGTACAAAGATAAGTGACCCATTAGGGCAAGAGGCGTATATACTCTTGGTGCATTTTACCCAAGCCTACATGCTTGATATGATTTGATTTATGTTCATTTATAGTCATATGTGTAGACATATGAACACCTCTTGTAAAAGAGTACATTTTGATTTATGTTCATTTATAGTCATATGTGTAGACATATGAACACCTCTTGTAAAAGAGTACATTTTATCTCTTCTAATTGTAAAAGAAAGAATGGCTTAAGTCATCCATGATGTAAAAGGAAATTTGTGGCTCCAACTACCTAAAACCACGAATCCATCACCTAAGAAAATATCTCCTAATTCTTATCTTTACTTTTAGGTGAACTCATTTGAATTCAAATTCAAAACTACCTCCAAAGTAGCTATAAAAAGAGCAAGGAAGTCGCCAAGGGAGAGCTTGATTCCTTCCCATTTCATGTTCATTTCTAGAGATTTAAGGGCTTACTCCATAGCTCTATCATTCTAATTCCATTGTGCAAATATTCATTGCCAATGTGGTTGTAATTATATGTGAATCTATACATTCAACATTTACTCCTTCTCTGTTTTGTTCTTTGCTATAGTCACTCAGAACAGTAAATTCAAAAGCTCATATCTCGGGCTATACGTAACTTTTTTCAGCATTTTAAGGTGCATTGGAGTTCTCTCTAAATCTATTTTATGCTTACAAAATTTCATGTCATTGGATTTGCCATTTGTGAGAAATCTGTGTTTTTCTACTCATTGGTCAATCTTTGCAGAGCCCGAAAAATGGCTGGAGTGTTCTAGATTTTGCTGAATCTTTTTCTCAGTGCTCAATTGATCAATTAAAGTCTTTTAACTTGGATTAGCTAAGTCTATTTTCTGTGTACAAAAGGAAGTTTTCTAATTCCTACCAGGTTGAGAGCATTGTTCATTTTTTCTAGCAGGTGTATGTACAAAAATAGCAAGTTTGGGAGCTAGTCATTTTGCAAGTCTGTCTTGACTCAAACTTTTGAGATACTTGTTCCAAAACACTTGGGTGATTTTTTTGTGGATTTAGGAAGCTCAAAGGGTCTACTAACCAACTCCTAAGTCTCAGTTGGCTGGTGTGAAGCTGGTTGTAGTAGCACCAACTCATCTTCAGATTGCATCCACCATCTCTCTCTACAATGGTATCAAAGCATAGTCAATCAACATTGGAGATGGATTTCCATCAACAATTGACAAATTGGATAGAAACAACTACCCAACATGGTCTCTAAGGATAGAGGCTTATCTTCAAGGGAGGAATCTATTTGGATACACATTTGGAGATGAAGCTATGCGAACCATGAGGAACAAAGGGCAACCATCACATGAAGAAGAAGAAAGAATTTCAAATTGGTGTTCAAAGGATGCACTTGCAAGGTCCTATATTCTAAACTCAATCTCTGATTTTCTTTTTCCTCATGTCAAGGGATGCAAGACATCAAGAGAGACTTGGAATGCACTTGATTCTTTCTTCTCCTCCAACACTCAAGCAAGGAAGAACCAATTGTGGATGGATTTCAAAACAATGAAGAAAAGCCCCAAGCAAAGTGTGACTAATTGTCACAAAGATGAAGGATATTTCATATCAAGTTGGAAGCATTGGAGAGGTAATTGAAGAGGAACAAATCCTTAGACAAATCATAAATGGAATCAAAGTAGATGACAAGTGGGAGTCCTTCACAACAACCATGGATTTATACATGGACATGCATGGACCCAACCTCAACACACTCATGGGCCAACTCTTCACTCATGAAGCAAAGACTAGGAAAGGTGGTGAGTCCTCAAGAGGTAATCAAACTTCTGCCTTAAAGCTAAGGTCAAGGAAAAGTCAAAGAATAAGAAGAATGAAGATGAAGGTAGCTCTTTCCAAGCAAACTTTGCAGCTAGAGGAAGAGCTAGAGGAAGAGCTAGAGGAAGAGCTAGAGGAAGAGGGGGGGAGATTCCAATCATTTCAACCTTGCAATATATGTGGCTTATCTAATCATACTACTGAAGAATGTTTTAGGAACCCAAGGAACTCAAGAGGAAGAGGATTCCATAGATGTGGCTAGGGATCAAATAGAGGTAGATACAATGGAGACTACAACAACAACAACAACGACAACAACAATTACAACAACAACAACTATCAAAGTGGCCATAGAGGAAGAAGAGATTACAATAACTATGCAAAGGACCAAAGTCAAGAAGATTCATTATTGATTATGAATCTATCAGTGAACAAGGGTAAGGATGATGATCACATCTTTTACATTGATTCGGGATGCTCAAATCATGTAGCAAGAAATGTGGCTTTACTTTCTGATTTGGAAGATCCTCACAACAAACATGAAGTGCAAACAAGAGATGATACAAAGCACTCAGTGAAGAAGATGGGTAATGTGAAGACATCAAATGGGAATATGAACCTCTTAAGCAAAGTCTTATATGTCCCTACAATTACCAAAAATTTAATAAGTGTTGGGCAGATTGTTGAAAAAGGATTGCAAGTTAGATTCAACCGATTTGGCGCATATGTTGAAGACTGGAAAGGTTTTAGAAGGATTTCCAAAGGAGAAAGGATAGGAAGGCTTTTCCATTTTGAAGTGGAATATACAAAGCACATAGCTTTATTTAGCTATGGATCTCAAACTCTCATAGAATTGGAGATATGGCACAAAAGGCTAGCTCACATTGGTGAGAGGACACTCAAACAAATTTCTAGGGACCAAAGTGTACTTGGTTTGCCTAATATCACAAGGCAACACATGATGTATAAGTGTGAATCTTGTCAATTTAGCAATGCTCATAGACAACCTTTCAATAGGGAGGGATATGTGTATCAAAATCTTTTGGATCTAGTGCACACGGATGTGTGGGGTCCTAGTAAGGAGCCATCTATATCAAGCTCAAGATATTATGTGTCGTTCATAGATGATTCTAGTAGGTGGAACATTCTATTTTTCATGAAGCACAATGATGAAGTTTTTAACTGCTTTAAGAAGTATGTTGCTCTTGTTGAAAACCAAACAGGTAGGAATTTGAAATGACTCAGATTAGATGGTGGAGGAGAATACTTCTCTTCTAAATTTGATGCCTACTTACATGAAAGAGGCATTAAAAGGGAAGTCACTACAAGGTATACACTCGAAATCAATGGTGTAGTACAGAGGAGAAACAGAGCTATTGTTGAAGCCGCAAGGTCCATGCTCAATGAAAAGGTAGTTCCAGACTACCTTTGGGCAGGGGCTATGTCTACAGCCACATATCTCATAAATAGACTTCCATCTAAGTCACTAGATGGAACCACTCCTTATGAAGTGTGAAATGGAAGAAGAACTAGTCTAGAGCATTGTAAAATCTTTGGATGCTTAGCCTATGCTCACATTCCTTCTCAAGTAAGAGGGAAAATGGATCCCAAGGCAGAGAAGTGCATATTTATTGGTTATGAACAAAACCAAAAAAGATATAGATTGTACAATCCAACTAATAAAGGATTTTTTGTGAGTAGAGATGTAATTTTTGATGAGAACAAATCATGGTTTGATGACGACAGGATAGTGAAGCTGCCTTATGGCTTGGATGAAGATTTTCCATCACTTCAACCAAAGGAGCCAAAGCAAATTGAAGAAAAGGAGTCAGAGATTGACCCAGAAGACTTGGAAAGACTAAAGCGATGGAAGAGCAAAGGTAAAGCAAAGATGCAAGATGCTACATATGGACGCAAGAGCTCACATCAACCACTTAGAAGGTCTTAAAGGGAGAAGAAGAAACCTGAGAGGTATGGTTATGATACTTCTTTGGTCACCAAGCACTCAATCTAGATTGCAAAGGATTAACCAATGAAGAACCTACCATATTTGAAGAAGCACAAAGCAAGAGAGCTTGAAGAGATGCAATGGATGAAGAAATGAAAGCCTTGAAGGAGAATGACACTTGGGAGCTTGTACCTAACAAGCCATCTATGAAGGTAATTGGATCTTGATGGATATACAAAATCCGGATGGAAGTATAAATAGACATAAAGCATGGTTAGTTGCTAAAGGGTTTGTTCAAACCCATGGTATTGATTATGAGGAGACTTTCTCTCTTGCTGCAAAAATTCCTACAATTAGGGTTCTCATTAGTCCTGGTGCATCTAGAAATTGGAAGCGCTATCAACTTGATGTAAAGAATGCTTTCTTAAATGGATGGATTTTTAAGGAAGTGTATATGGCACAACCTCCTGGATATGATGAGGATGCACATCATCCTAACTATGTATGCAAATTAAAGAAAGCCTTGTATGGATTGAAGCAAGCCCCAAGAGCTTGGAATTTCATATTGGTGACTTATTTGCTGGTTCAAGGATTCAAAGCTAGCAAGGCGGATACCTCTTTGTTCATAAAAAGGAATGGATTTGAAGTCATATATCTAGGTGTGTATGTTGATGATAGTATTATCATAGGGAATGATCTTGAATCAAACAAGTAACGAATCAAATGAAGGAGGAGTTCAAAATAAGTGATCTTGGACCACTCACTTATTTTCTTGGATTGGAGTTAATCTACACAGGTGCAGGTATATACATCAAACAAAGGAAGTATGTGCATGCATGACATGCTCATCAAGTTCAAGATGGAAAACACCAAGGGTGAAGGTACACCTATGGAGCAAAATCATAAGCTTAGTGCTTATGAAGGAGAGTGTCACTCTAGCACAATGGTGAGTACCAACGTGAGAAGATTCACCTCATAATTGTCAATCCGTGGAGATGTGAGGACTAGTATGAAGACTATGAGCAAGTGAAGGCACAAGTGCGTGAGTGAGAAGCACACAAGCATGCACACACATACACACACACGCGCACACAAGGCGAGAACAAGGAGAGGAACAAAGGAGTTCTTTGCATTAATCAAAAGGTCTCTTACATAAGCTCAATTCACAAACAATCTACCCCCAAAAATGAGCTCTCTAGCTCTTTTTATAGTTTTTTGACTAGTTTTGGCCCTGTCCAGACCTAGTGTCCGGCCTAGTTAAAAATTAGGTTCCAGGGCTTATTTGAGGGCTCAAACGAAGTCTAAAAATTATGAAAATTGGTACGATGGTACTTCTAATACTCCTCAAGCTCGAGGACTCCTCGGCTTGCACAAAATGGAGTCTATTCTACCAAAAACGGGATTTACAATGTTTGTGTAGTGATTAAAATCACTTGAGTTGTAAATAATCCATGGGAAAAAATGATTTGGCCTTGTTGCCGTATTGTGCATGACTCCTCTGTTGCTTTGTATGCCAACACGCCCCCCTTCCTAGCGTCTGTCGCCCCTGACAGACCTTTGTTCTCTCGGGTGGTCGATATAATATTGGATGACATTGGTGGCCAGTTCATGTTCTCCTATCCTTAAGCCTCTTGCTAGATCAGCTTCCAATGCATCCCAATTTATTGCACCAGGGGTCTCTGGTTGCGGGGTGGTGTAGTACTCTGAGTACATTGCTTGTTCACAAGCAAAAAGTTGGAGCAGATGTGTTGGCTTTGGTGCGAAAATCTCCGAGTGATACTCCCAGAAACCTGATCTGAACATTTCTTCGAAGGTCTGTTTGTAGCAGGCAGGGAGGTATTTGATGCGTGCATGCCAGGCGTAAGCCACACGAATACTGGGGGTGGTGCTCATGTCATACACCAAGTCGTAATTTCCATTGCTAAACCCCGGGAGACGTACCTGTGGTGCGGCTGCATTTCTAAAAGTCTTCAGGACTACTTGCATCATATCTAAGATTTTAAGCATCATTTGCGCTGCTACATCTTGCATGGGCTTCAAGCGCGGCATCCAGTGGCGAATGGTTCCCATCATATATGCTACCGACGGTGGTCCCTGTGGTGGCGCAATGTACGGGTAGTTCAGCCATTCCTTGCATTGCGCGTTGTTCTGTACCTTGATATTGAATGCCTTCCAAGACCTGCGGCGTGGGACTGGACCGTAGCATGGATTGTATAGGAGGTGTAAAGGCGCGTTGTTCCATGTGCGTAGCATTTCTGGATATGTCTCTAGAAGTTTCTGCCGCCAGGTGGGTTGACGAATTTTGCCTTTTTGCACCTCTGGAGGAAGGTCTTCGGGTTGAAATTGGGTCGCAAAGGTAGGAATCTGACCCGTGACTCTTTGTATTTCTGCATTATAATCAGCCAAGATAATATAATACGGCCTGTATTGGAGTTCAGATGAGAGGATCAGGCGTCTCGATGACAGGTTCTTGAAGTAAGCCGATTGTAGCACAGTTTCCTCTATGACCCTCATGGCCTGATTTTGCACTACTGTGCGCTCTTCGTGCAAACTCCCGATTTCCTCCCCTTGACGTAGCCATGGGGGCCGTGGTGCCTCGAATGTGTCCTGAGCTTCTTCTGTTTGTTGGCCTCCTGGGAATGGTTGTGGATCGTATTCTTCGTCAAACGTTTGTTCCACAGGAATTTGCACAACTTCTTCGTCCGTGGGAGCCTCTGGAGGGGAAGGTGGTCTCTCATATTGTAGTAGACGTGTTTGCAATTCAGTGACCTGTTTCTGGAGATCTTTTATGGCCTCTGCGTCTGTGAGAAGTGAATCCGCAGAGGGGGTGGTTGGAGAGGCTGCTGTTGGTCCTTTTTGGTGTTCCTGCTTCAATTGTCCCAGTTCCTCCGATAGTTTATCATGTGCTTCAAGCAGCATGGCATAGTCTTCCAATATGATCTTGATATTATCGGGGGTCACTACTTGAAACTTGGATGGGCTGATGGGTGCCCCCGGTGTGCTCTCAATAGCTGCCTCCAAGTTCTCTTGATTTTGTACTTGCAAGCGTCTATTCTCTTCCTGAGCGGCCGCAAGATGGCGTTTGAGTAGAGCCATATTTCGCTGAAGTTTTGAGTTGCGTTCCAGCTGTGTCCGTAGGTGACCTTCTACCACCTGTATCGCTTCCTGATCTGTGTTCTGTAACTGTACCTCCAATATGCCATGAGCTTCTTGGAGAGTTTGGAACTGTGTGTGGAGGCGAGCATTTTCCTCTTCTAGTGCCGCAAGGCGGTGCTGTAGTGTTTCTGAGTGCTCGTGCAGGTGTTCATTCTGTTGCTGGAGCTGAATGTAATCTGTCCTTAAGTTTGATATACAAGCAAGCATGGTGTCCAATGCACTTCCTATAGATGAGTGGGTGGTGTTTACAGTGGGAGATGCATGGGAAGGGAATTGGGGATGGGGAAGAGTGAATGATGTGTCTATTGAAGTCGTGTGTGTGAGTGAGATTGGTGGAGGGGGAATGGGAGGAGGTGGAATTGTGGGGGGAGGTGCCGTGGGTGGTGAAATGTCCATACCTTCAGGAGTGGGTGCGAGTGTGGGGTCTGCCATATACATTGGAATGGTAGGTGGTGTGTGTGTGGAAGTGGTGAATAGATGAGAAGTGGGGTGGGGAGCTGAAAAGAAAGGAAATGGTTGAGACCTGGGTTGAAAAGTTCTAGCAAGGAGGTCATGGAGGGATTGTAGAAATGGAGAGATGGAGGTCGGGGGTTGAGGTCGTAGATTTGAGGAGGGCATGAAGGGTTGCGTGGTAGCAGGGAAACCCATGAATGTGGATCTAGGGTCAGGATGACCTATGGCTGAGGGCATGGGGGATGGTTGCCCTAGGGCAGGCTCTACGAGCGGTTCAGTGGATTGTGTAGTGATGGGGGTTGCTTCAAAGATTGGGTTATCAGTGGTAGAGAATAGGGTGGAACTAGAGATGGGAGTACGGAAGATGAAGGTTGGTTCGGTGGGTTGAGTGGTCGAGGTGATTTCCACTGTTTCTGCTCTAGGAGGCGATGGTGGGGGTGTGGGTGGTTGTGGCTCTGTGGACTCCTCATGGGTGACTGGGTGCTCTTGGCTAGCCGTTTCGGTTGCTTGGGAGGTTGTCCTGATAGGTTCAGATGTAATAGTTGGCTCTTCTGCAGTTGTAATGGGAATCTGGATATTCTTACCTGAGCGTGGTCGTGTCTGGAACCTTCGTGGGTCATATTGAACTGGAGACCTCCGAATGGCAGTGCGCACTGCTTCCACTACCCCATATGTTTCTGCCATCAATAAGAGACCTTCCCTATACTCTGAGTCAACTCCTGCTTCTTCCAACAACTGAGTCATGAGTACTCTGCTACTCTGTTCGGTGAGTAGTTGTTGCGATCGCACTCTTTCCATGATCTGATACAGCCTTCGGAGTTCTGCTGTATAGGCTGGGGCTTCAGTGGTCTCCTCTTCATACGCTCCTTCTTCTTCTAGGTGTCCTTGTTGTTGACCTTGCTGAGCGTCATTCCAATGTACATGTCGACCGTCTGTAGACTTTCTTCTTCTTCGTGAGGATGTGCCTTGCTCCTCTGCCTCTGAATAAAACTCCACATCAGAGAATTGTGTACTTTGTAGGAATGCTTCGAAGTCTTGGGGGTCCATTCCTTCAGCATCTCCAGTGGCAGCAAATTCGAATTCAGGTGGAACAGGAGGAGCCGATGGGGTAGCTTGTGTCGTAGTTTCAGATCCCGACCTGGGTATCCTAATGGTAAAGGGAGGTACAGTGGCCTCCCTTCGTGGCGATACCTCAGGAGTAGTCAGAACTTCCCTTGTCTGGACACAAGGGATCGCACCCCTCATGCACTTGGATTGATGTGTGGACGTCTTGAGCCTTTTAAACATTTGTAATTGTGCCCAAGTTAAGGCACGTTCAATGGGGACATCGTATGCTAGGCACCGGTAAATAATGCGTGTGATTACACAGCATCCGTTCACCACTAATTTCCTAGAAGACCGTTTGTTTGCTTCATACAATTGATCTATAATCCATACCGGTAGCTTAATGGGTAACGCACCTGCTTCCGCTAAGTAGAGAGCGAACCAGATTCTCTTGTGTGGTTGTGTGAAGCGGTCTTGGCCGGGAAAGGCGAAATGTTGCATGCACATGCGGAGAGGGATGGACACGTTTGGGGTGAGTGCTGCCATGTCTTTAAGCTTCAATAGTTTCCTATCCTTCATGTTAGTGGGAACAAGAGCATCCTTTTCAGAGGGTACATGCGTGCCGTGCATATTCAAAGCGTCGCTTACCAACTCCACAGTAAGTTCAAACCTCTTCAACTCGTTGTTGCCCAGCAAGGAGGGAAGAACAAATGATCCGGGTTTGTCCTTTTCTTCATTGGCTTGTAACGTGGAGACCAAATAGTAACATCGGAGGAGATCTGATTTAGGTAGTGGGGCTTCAAAGTATTCTGCCAGCCCTGCTCGTTGCCATATGGTCTGGAGATCCTCGGTGTTCTGTAAAGTCTCGAACTCCTTGGAGAAAAATTGGAATCGAACCCATGATCTGTCATACTCGCACTTAGACTCCCATATATACTTGGCCTCTCCTAATGGACCTGGCATGCCATTGAACCAATGAGAATTGGCATGGACTCTTTCTGTGATCCCTGTGGGTGGATCCGGCACCGGGATTTGCTGAAGGTGCTGCAGCTCCACTGGTCGTTCAGTTGGTGGCACATCCACAGGTAGACTATCCACATCAATTCCTGCAGTAAGTATCCCTACTTGTGAGCCCGAACCTGTCGCTTCTGCCATTTTACTGCTTGCCTTCTGATTCTGTGAGAATATAGAATCATGTGTTAACATCGTAATGGACAGAATAAATCTGTTGTTGTCCCCGTTACAACATTAACATGAGGTAGATGGTGAGTTAGTGGTTAGTAAGTGCACGAAGACAGTGTGTGTAGTTAATGCTTGGGTATTCCTAGGAGACTAATGCAGTTAGTAAGTGGGGGTGAATTTACAAGTTGGGGTCCGGGGGTTTATTACAGGTCTTAAGCTGCCAAATGCAGTGGATGGGTTTTTCTCTTGGTTTCGTAGAGACGCTAGAGAACATTATAGGTGTATCAGCTTGAACATGAGGCCTTTTAGGGACCCATTTACAAATGATTCTGTTCGTGCTCATGGGCCTTGGTGTGTTCGTGAGTGTTGAAAACGAGTGGATGCCGGTTGTGCGAGTGAATGGGTTATGCTGTATAGGTTGTGGCTTCGGCATAGCTATTTGCGCTCGCAAGCAAGCCTTAGGCACCCAAATTTGTCTTGATTGTGGGCTAGCCTTCATCGACTTCTTGGGCACCCAAATAGATTTCACGTTAGCAGAAGAATTTCCGAAAGACTTCTTATTAGTGTCGTGTTGTTGGTTACTAATAAGAGGCTTTGCCCGTGTGGTTGGCTTGAGTGCAACCGGGTGTTCGCCTTTCCGCACCCACACTTGTTTCACTTGCTGGGACATTTTGCTGCGCAAGTACTTTGGATCCCGGACATAGGTAGTACTCTGCTTCTTCTGCCTTTGATCCACCTTTGGTTGTTGCCTCCTTCTGGCCTTTGGAAAAGAAGGGAGTTCCTTTGCATCCCTGACTCCTTTTTTGCGAATATCATTCCTCTGCAACACATAGTTTTTGTTGGTGCATTTTGCCCAAGCCTACATGCTTGATATGCTTGATATTATCCTCATTTGTAAGTCACATGAGTAGTCATGTGAACACCTCTTGTAAAAGAGTACATTTTATCTCTTGTAAATGGAAAAAGAAAAAAGTAAAAGGATGGCTTACCTCATCCATGATGTAAAAGCAAATTCGTGGCTCCAACTACCAAAATCACGAATTTTTGAGCTGAGGGAATCTCTCCTAACTTTGGGGATCACTTTTAGGTGGAGCCATTCGAATTCGAATTCAAAACTCCCTCCAAGAATAGCTATAAAAGGAGCAAGAAGGAAGAGGCGATTAGCAAGCCTTGTACGTGACCACTTGATGTCATTTTGTAGAGATTGAAGAGCTTACTCCATAGCTCTATCATTCTACTCCCATTGTGCAAAGATTCATTGCCAATGTGGTTGTAATCATATGTGAATCTATACATTTATCATCATCTACCTCTCTGTTTTGTTCTCTGCTATACTCACTCAGAGCAGTAACTTCAGAAGGTCATATCTCGAGTTTTACTGAACCTTTTTCAGTGTTTTAAAGTGCGTTGGATAGCTCTCACTGTCTAGTTTCTACCTATAAATTTTCAAGGTCATTGGATTTATACTTTTGGAGATATCTGCATTTTACTGCTTACTGGTCTATCTCTGCAGAGCCCCGAGAATTGTGGGAATGTTCCAGAATTTGATGAAACTTGTTCTCAGTGCTCAGTCCATCATTTGAAGTGTTTTAACTTGGAATAGGAAGCTTGCTAAGTCTATTTGCTATGCCCAAAAGGAATTTTTCTAATTCCTTCCAGGTTGAGAGCACTGTTCATTTTTTCCAGCAGGTGTATGTCCAAAAATAGCAAGTTTTGGGAGCTAGTCATTTCGCAACTAGCCTGTCTTGACTTAAACTTTTGGGATACATGTTCCAAAGTACTTGGCTGATATTTTGGTGGATTTAGGAAGCTCAAAGGGTCTACTAATCAACTCTGAAGTCTCAGTTGGCTGGTGTGAAGCTGGTTGTAGCGGCACCTACTCATCTTTGGATTGCATCCACCATCTCTCTTCACAGTGGTATCAGAGCATAGTCAAGCAACATGGGAGATGGATTTCCATCAACAATTGACAAATTGGATCGAAACAACTATCCGGCATGGTCTCTAAGGATGGAGGCTTACCTTCAAGGGAGGAATCTATATGGATTCATATCCGGAGATGAAGCAATGCCAACCATGAGGAACAAAGGGCAACCATCACATGAAGAAGTGGAAGGACTTTCGAATTGGTGTTCGAAGGATGCACTTGCAAGGTCCTATATTCTAAACTCAATCTCTGATTTTCTTTTACCTCATGTCAAGGGATGCAAGACATCAAGAGAAACCTGGAATGCACTTGCTTCTTTCTTCTCTTCCAACACTCGAGCAAGGAAGAACCAATTGTGGATGGAGTTCACAACAATGAAGAAAAGCCCGAAGCAAAATGTGACTGATTATGTCACAAAGATGAAGGAGATTTCCGACCAACTTGGAAGCATTGGAGAGGTAATTGAAGAGGAGCAAATCATAAGACAAATCATGAATGGAATCAAAGCAGACGACAAGTGGGAGTCATTCACAACAGCCATGGATTTATACATGGATATGCATGTACCCGACCTCAACACACTCATGGGCCAACTCTTCACTCATGAAGCAAAGATTAGCAAAGGTGGTGAGTCCTCAAGAGGTAATCAAACTTCTGCCTTATATTCTGATAAAGCTAAGGTCAAGGACAAGTCAAAGAATAGAAAGAATGAAGATGAAGGAAGCTCTTTCCAAGCAAACTTTGCAGGTAGAGGACGAGCTAGAGGAAGAGGCAGAAGTGGAAAGCAAGGCAGGGGGAGATTCCAATCATCTCAACCTTGCAACATATGTGGCTTATCTAACCATACTACTGAAGAATGTTTCAGGAACCCGAGGAACTCAAGAGGAAGAGGATTCAATAGAGGTGGCTATGGATCAAATAGAGGCAGGTACAATGGAGGCTACAACAACAACTACTACAACAACAATTACAACAACAACAACAACTATCAAAGTGGCCATAGAGGAAGAAGAGATTACAATAACTATGCAGAGGACCAAAGTCAAGAAGATTCATTATTGATTATGAATCTATCAACGAAGAAGGGTAAGGATGATGATCACATATTTTACATTGATTCGGGATGCTCGAACCATGTAGCAGGAAATGTGGCTTTACTTTCTGATTTGGAAGATCCTCATAACAAGCATGAAGTGCAGACAGGAGATGACACAAAGCACTCAGTGGAGAAGATAGGTAATGTGAAGACATCAGATGGGAATATGAACCTCTTAAGCAAAGTCTTGTATGTCCCTACAATTACCAAAAATTTAATAAGTGTTGGACAGATTGTTGAAAAAGGATTGCAGGTTAGATTCAATCGATTTGGAGCATATGTTGAAGACCCAAGGCAAGGCTTTCGAAGGATTGCCAAAGGAGAAAAGACAGGAAGGCTTTTCACTTTTGAAGTGGAAGATACAAAGAACATAGCTTTGTTTAGCTATGGATCTCAAACTCTAACAGAATTGGAGATATGGCACAAAAGGCTTGCTCACATTGGTGAGAGGACACTCAAACAGATTTGCAGGGACCAAAGTGTACTTGGTTTGCCTAATATCACAAGGCAACACATGATTTATAAGTGTGAAGCTTGTCAACTCGGCAAGGCTCATAGACAACCTTTCAATAAGAAAGGATATATGTATCAAAATCCTTTGGATCTAGTGCACACGGATGTGTGGGGTCCAAGTAAGGAGCCATCTATATCAGGCTCAAGATATTATGTGTCTTTCATAGATGATTGTAGCAGGTGGACCATTCTGTTTTTCATGAAGCACAAGGATGAAGTGTTTAATTGCTTTAAGAAGTATATTGCTCTTGTTGAAAACCAAACAGGTAGGACTTTGAAACGACTCAGATCAGATGGTGGAGGAGAATACTTCTCTTTTGAATTTGATGCCTTCTTGCATGAAAGAGGCATTAAAAGGGAAGTCACTACAAGGTATACACCCGAACTCAATGGTGTAGCAGAGAGGAGGAACAGAGCTATTGTCGAAGCTGCAAGGTCCATGCTCAATGAAAAGGGATTGCCGAACTACCTATGGGCAGAGGCTGTGTCGACAGCCACATATCTCATAAATAGACTTCCATCTAAGTCACTAGATGGAACCACTCCATATGAAGTGTGGAATGGAAGAAGACCTAGTCTAGAGCATTGTAAAATCTTTGGATGCTTAGCCTATGCTCACATTCCTTCTCAAGTAAGAGGGAAATTGGATCCCAAGGCAGAGAAGTGTGTATTCATTGGTTATGATCAAAACCAAAAAGGATATAGATTGTACAATCCAACCAATAAAGGATTTTCTGTGAGTAGAGATGTAATTTTTGATGAAAACAAATCATGGTTTGATGATGACAGGAAAGTGAAGCTGCCGTATGACTTGGATGAAGACTTTCCCTCACTTCAACCGAAGGAGCCAAAGCAGATTGAAGAAAGTGATTCGGAGATTGACCTAGAAGACTTGGAAAGACTAAAGCTATGGAAGAACAAAGGTAAAGCAAAGATGCAGGATGCTACATATGGACCCGAGAGCTCACATCAACCACTTAGAAGGTCTTCGAGGGAGAAGAAGAAACCAGAGAGGTTTGGTTATGATACTTCTTTGGTCACCAAGCACTCAATCTACATTGCAAAGGATTCAACCAATGAAGAACCTACCACATTTGAAGAAGCACAAAGCAAGAAAGCTTGGAGAGATGCAATGGATGAAGAAATGGAAGCCTTGAAGGAGAATGACACTTGGGAGCTTGTACCTAACAAGCCATCTATGAAGATAATCGGATCTCGATGGATATACAAAATCAAGAGGAATCCAGATGGAAGTATAAATAGACACAAAGCAAGGTTAGTTGCTAAAGGGTTTGCTCAAACCCATGGTATTGATTATGAGGAGACTTTCTCTCCTGTTGCAAAAATGCCTACAATTAGGGTTCTCATAAGTCTTGCTGCATCTAGAAATTGGAATCTTTATCAACTTGATGTAAAGAATGCCTTCTTGAATGGATGGATTTCTGAGGAAGTGTATATGGCACAACCTCCTGGATATGAGGATGCACATCATCCTAACTATGTATGCAAACTAAAGAAAGCTTTGTATGGATTGAAGCAAGCTCCAAGAGCTTGGAATTTCAGATTGGTTACTTATTTGCAGGACCAAGGATTCAAAGCTAGCAAGGCGGATACCTCTTTGTTCATAAAGAGGAATGGATCTGAAGTGATCTATTTATGTGTGTATGTTGATGATATTATTATCACAGGCAATGATCTTGAAGGAATCAAACAGGTAAAGAGTCAAATGAAGGAGGAGTTCAAAATAAGTGACCTCGGACCACTCACTTATTTTCTTGGATTGGAGTTGATCTACACAGATTCAGGTATATACATCACACAAAGGAAGTATGTCCATGACATGCTCGTCAAGTTCAAGATGGAAAATACAAAGTGTGCAGGTACACCTATGGAGCAAAATCATAAGCTTAGTGCTTATGAAGGAGAGCCAATTGAAGACATCACAAGCTATCAAAGCTTGGTTGGAAGTTTGAACTATGCAACACTCACAAGGGTGGATATATGCTATAGTGTTAGCATATTGAGTCAGTTTATGCATAAGCCGAGAAGACCACATATGGAAGCGGCCAAGCGAGTCCTCAAGTATCTAAAGGGGACCATGAATGAAGGTTTGTTTTATTCATTTACTTCAGATATTGAGCTAAAGGTCTACTCAGATGCAGATTGGGCCGGATCTAAAGATGATAGAAGAAGCACATCAGGGTATATATCATTTGCAGGTTCAAAAATCATTTCTTGGTCATCGAAGAAGCAACCAACCGTGGCATTATCTTCTACTGAAGCTGAATATAGAGGTTTGGCTAATGCGACTCAAGAAATCATGTGGTTAAAATCTTTGTACACAGATCTTGGACTTCATTCTTCAACACCTCACATTTTTGGTGACAACACAAGCTCACTACATCTAGCAGCTAATCCGGTATACCATGCTAGAACCAAGCATATTGAAGTCCACTACCATTATGTAAGGGAGAAGCTAATGAGCAAGGATATTCAACTATCCTACGTCTCTACAGATATGCAATGTGCAGACATGTTGACGAAAGCTCTTGATGGTACGAAATTAAGTAGATTCAAGTTGATGATTGGCTTGCAGGAAATCAAGGACAATTGAAGACTTATTTGGAGGCCAAGCATGTTAGGCTTGAGGGGGAGCTGTTGGTGCATTTTGCCCAAGCCTACATGCTTGATATGCTTGATATTATCCTCATTTGTAAGTCACATGAGTAGTCATGTGAACACCTCTTGTAAAAGAGTACATTTTATCTCTTGTAAATGGAAAAAGAAAAAAGTAAAAGGATGGCTTACCTCATCCATGATGTAAAAGCAAATTCGTGGCTCCAACTACCAAAATCACGAATTTTTGAGCTGAGGGAATCTCTCCTAACTTTGGGGATCACTGTTAGGTGGAGCCATTCGAATTTGAATTCAAAACTCCCTCCAAGAATAGCTATAAAAGGAGCAAGAAGGAAGAGGCGATTAGCAAGCCTTGTACGTGACCACTTGATGTCATTTTGTAGAGATTGAAGAGCTTACTCCATAGCTCTATCATTCTACTCCCATTGTGCAAAGATTCATTGCCAATGTGGTTGTAATCATATGTGAATCTATACATTTATCATCATCTACCTCTCTGTTTTGTTCTCTGCTATACTCACTCAGAGCAGTAACTTCAGAAGGTCATATCTCGAGTTTTACTGAACCTTTTTCAGTGTTTTAAAGTGCGTTGGATAGCTTTCACTGTCTAGTTTCTACCTATAAAGTTTCAAGGTCATTGGATTTATTCTTTTGGAGATATCTGCATTTTACTGCTTACTGGTCTATCTCTGCAGAGCCCCGAGAATTGTGGGAATGTTCCAGAACTTGATGAAACTTGTTCTCAGTGCTCAGTCCATCATTTGAAGTGTTTTAACTTGGAATAGGAAGCTTGCTAAGTCTATTTGCTATGCCCAAAAGGAATTTTTCTAATTCCTTGCAGGTTGAGAGCACTGTTCATTTTTTCCAGCAGGTGTATGTCCAAAAATAGCAAGTTTTGGGAGCTAGTCATTTCGCAACTAGCCTGTCTTGACTTAAACTTTTGGGATACATGTTCCAAAGTACTTGGCTGATATTTTGGTGGATTTAGGAAGCTCAAAGGGTCTACTAATCAACTCTGAAGTCTCAGTTGGCTGGTGTGAAGCTGGTTGTAGCGGCACCTACTCATCTTTGGATTGCATCCACCATCTCTCTTCACAGTTTTGGACAAGAACAACATGGTCATCTTCATGTGTATTCCTGGAAGGACCAGGAGTCTGTGCCTTTCCTTGTTCCTTGAGTGCTCCATTATCTAACTCTATTGTAATTCGACTATGATTGACCCAAACCTGAAGAAGTCCACTTCTTAAGTTTAAGTTGACTGCTTGGTCATAGATCCAATCTTGACCCAAGACAAGAGGTTCAGTGAGATCCTCGTCTTGACACACTAGTACTTTAACTGTTATAGCCTCATCATGAATATAGAGGGGAAGTTCCACCTCGCCCATGCAAGGGGTTTCCACGCCTCCCAATCCTATGAGATACGCTTCCACAGGATTGACAGTTAACTGCAACTCTTGACAGTAAGACAATTTAACAGCACTAGTGGCTGCACCTGAGTCAATCAAGGCTCTTACGGTCCTTGCACTCTTTCCTTGTCCTATTTCTAGGGTTATGAAAGGACGTCGATCAATTATCCTATGCAAGCTTGTTCCTGCGACTTCACACATGGCCATAGGATATCCTTGATCTGCATAGTCATCTGTTCTAGTCTGATCTCGGCCTTGCCTTCGTAACTTCATCGTTCTGATGCGTTCTAAAGCTTCTGCTTGAGCTTCTTCTCAAATTCGCTTTTCTTCCTCTTTGCGTTTCTTAGCAGTGTTGAGTCGGCTGAGCATTTCCTCCGTGAGGGGTTCCTGATACAACTTGACTCTGCAACCGCTAATATAGTTTGGGAGAATATCACCCTCTAACGTGGCTAATTGTACTGCTCCACTCATGGAGATCCTATTGATAATCATAGGTCCGTAGCCTCTCTTTTCTAGCTTCCTTGCGTGTTGTTTCAGTGTATAGACTAAAACTAGATCTCCTGCTTTCAAGCCCTTATCCTTCACATGGGCATCAAAATATGCCTTCTGTCTCTTCTTGGCTGCATATATTCCTGCAGCGGCTCTCAGTCTTGTTTCCCCTAATCGTTCAAGGTCAAAGATCCTAGAGGAGAGCTCATGACCTGTCCATTCGTGCTCTTGTGCTACTTTCAACGTAGGAATCAGGAAATCCAAGGGTAGCACAGCGTTTTGGCCGAATACCATCTGAAAGGGGGTGGCTTGGAGTACCGTTTTGTAGGCAACTCGGTATGCCCAAACAGCATGGTGTAGCTGTTTGTCCCAATCAGAGCGTTTAGTGTTCACTAATTTCGTCAGTACATTGCATAAGATCTTATTAGTGCTCTCAGCTTGTCCATTAGCTTGAGGGTGATAGGGGGCAGACTTCTTGTGTATTACCAAGAATTCTTGGAGTAGATTTTCAATCACTTCATTTAAGAAATGAGTGCCTCTATCACTTACAAGCTCTATAGGTAGCCCGTATCTTGTGAATACATTCTCAAACAAGAATTTGGCAGTTGTTTGAGCATCATTCTTTGTCGTAGCCTTTACCTCTACCCACTTGGTGAGATAATCTGTTGCAACAATGATGTATTCCGCATGAGAACCTTTAGCTGGGGGATTAATAGGACCTACGAAGTCTATTCCCCACTTAGAGAATGCACGTCCACCCATCATAGGTTTCAGTGGCATCTCATCTTTGCGTATAGGATACTGAGTCCTCTGGCAGACATCACACCGTTTCACATAGGTATGTGCATCCATGTGAAGGGTAGGCCACCAGAAACCCGCAAATAGTATTGCCTTGATCACCCGATCCGGTCCAAAGTGTCCTCCTGCTACACCTTGGTGAGCAGTTTCTAAGATCTTAAGATATTCACTTTCATGGACACATAGCCTCAGGTAACCATCTTTACCACGCTTGTATAGATTATCACCAATGAGTGAGTAATCCAGGGCTTCTTGTTCTAAACTCCTTTTCCTAGCCAGAGTCATGTCTGGAGGGAATGCTTTCGTCCTTAGGAAGGATACTAGTGGTTCACTCCAATCTGGCACAATGGATACTTGATAAAGAGTGGCGTGTTCCACAGGTGGCTTAGTGCAACAGATTGGGCATTCCTTGCACAACTTTTGGACATCCGCTTCCATAGTCGGCCAATGCACTCTGAGTCTTCTTAGTTTCTGTAAAGTTCGTTGCTTTGAATGGTGTTGCTCTAGTGCACCTACATGTGCTAATTGCAACCATTTAGCGTACTCATCCTCTTCTACGCAGCAAGCCAAGATCCCTTGATCTGTGTGCTTGTACATACTTCCTGCCATGATGTGGTACTTTTGGGCTTTTACAACCTCTCTATTCCGTGTGTTTACCACCGGATGGTTAGGCCCGTATGTCAATACTGGTACCAATGGCTTAGCCCACTGCGGTACAACTTCCAAATTAAACAAGTAAGCATCAGGAAGGTCATCTGACACTCCTTGTGGGGCTTCTCCCGATGTGAGCCTAGAGAGGTGATCTGCTCTCAAGTGAGTCCTCCCTTTCCTTACCACAACCTCAAAATCATATTCCATTAGCAAGAGAAACCATCTCACTAATCTTCCTGTATTGCAAGGCTTGTTTACGAGGTATAGCAATGCTTGATGATCCGTAAAAAATTTAAACTTATTTGCAAGCAAATAGTGTCTAAATTTCTTAACTGCATATACCATGCCTAAACCTTCTCTCTCCGTAGTGGTGTAATTTCGTTCAGCTGCATTCAACTGTCTACTGGCATAGGCAATTGGAAGATCCATATTACCTTCACCAGTAGGTTGTGCAAGTACACATCCAATAGCATAATTGGATGCATCCACGTGAACATGGAATGGCTTATTCCAATCTGGTGTGGTCAAGATTGGTGCTGAACATAATCTTCGTTTAAGCTCCTGGAAGGAATTATCACCCCCATGAAAGCTTGTACTTCCTTGACATTCTTTGGCCTAGGTAGCTCTGCTATGGCTCTCACTTTTTCTTCGTCGGTAGATATGCCATTCTTTGACACTATGTGTCCTAGAATCTTGCCTTGCCTGACCATAAAAACGCACTTTTTTGGGTTCAGGCAAACTTGATATTCTCTACATTTGTCAAAGATTTGTCTGAGTTCAGGGATATGGGTTTGTCTAATGTTGGAATGAGCACAAAGATCATCAACGTAGACTTCTAAACTCTTCCTCAGGAACTCCTTAAACACATGGCACATCAGCCTCTGGAAGGTAGCTAGTGCATTGGTAAGCCCAAATGGCATTACTCTAAAAGCAAAAATGCCCCATTCTGTGGCAAAGGCTGTCTTATGCTGATCCTCTGGGGCTATGGCTACTTGATTGTAGCCCGAAAATCCATCAAGGAAGCTGTACACTTCCTTGCCTGCCACTCTTTCTAAGAGATGTTCTGTGATGGGAAGCGGATAGTTATCTCGAATTGTGGCTGCATTAACCTTTTTCAAGTTAATGCACACACGCAGCTTGCCATTCTTCTTGGGCACCACTACGATGGGGGATACCCATTCAGTGTGCTCAATTTCATAGATAAATCCAGCTTCAACCAATCTATCTATCTCTTCTTTGATCTTAGCAGCGTAATTATCGTTATAAGTATAGGGCTTTTGCTTAGAGGGTTTAGCATCTGAGGTCATGGGGATAGTGTGTGAGCATATATCGGGGTCAACACCTTTCAAATCCTTGTAACTCCAAGCGAATACATCTCTGTATTCTCTTAGCAAGGCTATCAACGCATGCTCTTCTTCCTCTGTTAGGTCATGGCCTATGTACGTGCATCTCTCCTCTCCTTCTTCTAGGGCCACTACTATTTTCTTGGTGGTTTCTTTGTTATCATAGGCCTCTCCTGATTGTGCCTCTCGTTTAGGCATTCTTATCATGACTCTCCTGTCATCTATCTCATACTTCTTAAAATTTTCTGGGACCTCAAACAAAGATTCTTCCTCTTCTGGTGAGGCTTCTCTCTTCTTTCGTTTCTTTCCTTCTTCCTTCGGGGTCACATGTGTTGCTAATCTTACATCATTTGTAACCTCTCCATGCCTCTGGGGTTGAAATTCTACTTCATGGAAGTATTCTTCATCTGATGCAAATGGTGGGTCCATAATGATTGACTCTAGATCGGAGTCACTTGCATCCTCAAATGCATCAGGGCTAGGTTCGCATTCTTCTAGAACTGCCTCTCCCATGATTGGCTCTATGGAGAAGACTGAAATGTCATAGCCATCCTCATCACAGTGAGGTGTCCATTGTTCTTCATTGATGGCTACGTCCATTGTTGCTAAAATTTCTGCCCAACCGTGAGGTTCAAATTCTTCGTCTGGAAAAACTACAGGTGCATAGGCTGGGTCTTGGATTGATCTATGGGTTTCTTTCACACCTACCTCTCTGGCTTTCTCTCTCTTCTCTTCTTCTACTGCTACCTTGCACATCCATAAGTGAGTGTCTTCATGCATCCATGAGGATCCAGACCCTATGGAATGCACCGATTCTGTATCATCTTTGGCTCTATGGATGGGATTCCATTGGATAGGAGGGACATCTCTATGAGAATAATCCTTGAGATTGACTTTGGTCGTAACACCCAAGTGTTGCAAATACAAGGAGTTGGCTCCCCAATCCTGTACCACTTGCAACTGTCGCATAAATGGTCTTCCCAAAATCATCTCATAGGCATGATTTTTGCTGAAGTCGCATATGGCAAATGTATGCTCAAACTCGACACCACAAGTGGTGAGAGTTATTCCTTCTAGCAATCCTAGGGGTCTCTCTATGTGACCATCGGCCATCTGCAATTTCATTCTCGTTGGCCTGAGTGCCGGCTTGCCCCAACGCTTCCATAGGGAAGTAGTGGCAATTGCAACTCCTGCACCTGAGTCCAAAATTGCCTTGGTGGTGTACTCCTGGTAGGTGATGGGAAGATAGGTGTTCCCTTCTTCACCTTCACACATATCTCCTATCTTATCCAAGGGAATTTCTGGCACTGTCCTATGGGATCCTACCTGGGAACGAGGTTTTGCTATCTCTGGTACTTGTTTGGCTACATGTTTCCATAATTCAGGTCTAACCCTGAGTAGCTCTTCTAACTTGAGATTGCACTGCACGTTAGTGTTCTTCACTACCTCTGTGTTCCTAGGTATGACTGAATCTTCGTTTCTTACCATGACCGTAGGTGCTCTCATACAGGTGGACTTTGCTTCCCATGGTCCTGTGAAGTGGGGTAACTCTTGTATGGAATTAGATTCAAAGTCCAATCTCTCGTGAGATTGAGTACTCTCATGTTCCCCGTAAATAGATGGGATGTCTTGTGGGAATTGGTCGTGTGCATCATCCACAAGTTCAAAGGGAGGGGCGACTTCACTTTCGTTATCCCATTTGTCTTCTTGAATCTCTCGTAGGAAGTCTGGTGCAAACCGATTCATAGAAGAAGAAGTGTCTGGCTCCGTAGAATTAGGCGCATAAGCAACCTGGGAAGGAGGGCTTATTCTATCGTTGGCTCTCTCCTCGTTCTCATAGATGGCTGGAGCACAAGCTTCCTGGGGAGGGTTACTTATTCTATTACTTTTCCGAACAGGCTCATATGCTCCCTGAGAAGGAATGTAGGCAACCTGTGGAGGTACGCAAGCTTTCGAGGGAGGCTCATGTGCCTTTTGGGGGGGAAGATAAGCTTCTTGAGGAGGCACATGGGCTTCCTGAAGAGGCTTGCTTATCCGTTCTCTTGCCCTTTCCTTTCTTTGAGGGGCAGGTTCCTTTTCTGATTGTGCAGTTAGCCTCTCTATTCTTTCTAAGGAGGGGAAGTTGTCTGGTTTAGTGGAATTGGCCACATAAACTTCCGATGGGGGATGGTTCATATTTTTGCTTGCTTTATCTTTCTCTTGATTTTTTTCTTCCTTGGCAGATCTTGCAATTATTCCCTCTAACTTCTCTAGGAATCCATCCAAGTGTAATTGCGTCTTGGCTGAGCCCGAGTAATTGAAAAGGCGACTGGCTTCAAACATAGTCTGAGCCAATGCAACCATTTTCGCGCACAGCTTGGTTCTTTCTATCTCTAGGTCAGCTCTGGGATAGCACTTGTCATGATCCATGACGTTTGGCCCTTCTTGGATTCTGGCCTGATATGCTTTAAGCATCATGTCTATGTCTTCAGGAGTGGGATCAGCTAATACTGATCCTGTTTGGGGTGGTGGGTGGGTTACGTGGGGTGTCTTAGAGGGTGGAGGGATGGAGGGTGATGGGGATGGTAGCGGTGGGAATGTGTGAGAGTGCGGTTGAGATGTGATCTCTATGATTTTAGCCTTGGTTTCTCGTAGACTTTCCTCAAGTTCACTCATCTTCTTTGCCCATTGCCTTTTCATGCGTTCGCGGCTATCTCTCCAAGCTCTTGTTCTCCTTTTATTTTGGCTCTCAGTATCGCTAGCGTCTGAGCTCTTTTCCTTGCCTACCCCTTGGTTTTGCTGCACTGCTTGAGCTCTCGTGACTACCTGTACGGGTGCAGTGGAAGTAACACTTCCGCTGGAATCTACCACTAACTCAATAACATTGATAGGCGTGATTTTTGGCATATTATTGGGGTTCTTTGGGCAATCTCGTAAGAGATGCTCTTTTCCACAATCTTGGCAGAAGCCTTGGATCCTCACTGACTGGTTTTGTGTAAGTGGAGGTAAGGGGCAATCACGAATGAGGTGATCTCCTTGGCATCTGTAGCACGGTCCTCTTGGGAATGGAGGTCTTACTTGCCTAGGTTGAGGCCTAGGGTTGGGGTTTGCATACATGACGTTCGTGTAATCTGACTCCCAACTAGGTTCGTTTGTCTCTTCGCTATAATAGGACTCACCATGCTCAGGAGACTGCATGTAGTAGGCCTGGGGGCTATCAACATGTGTAGAATCAAAGCTATGGTCACTCGGGTCACTTTCAGAAAGCAAGGATGTTACAGGGACTATAGCTCTATTCAGGTTCTCTTCTGCAGCAGTATACTTTACCGGAATCACATTAGCTGGGGCTGGGGGTTGTTGTGCTAGCACAGGTTGAGGCCTTTGTTGGTTTTGATATTGAGGTTGGAAATTTTGTTGTGGCCTGCCATATGGTTGTGGAGGGTACGGGTTCTGGTATCTTCCCTGCTGAGGGTATGGCTGAGGGTGGGGTTGCCTAACTGCCTGCTTGTTGTATGGGCAATCTTGTGCGGTGTGATTGGTGTGTCTCCGTTCTATGGTGCAGTACTGGCTACTAGGATTTACTTGGGGCTGAGCCATAATGGGGCAGACATTCGCCATGTGGTCACCACCACAAGTGTAGCACCTTTTCACAGGGGCAAACCTTGGGATTTGTTTACTAGTTACCCCTAATTTCTGAGCTACTTTCTCTGCGAGTTCCTCAATTGATGTGGATTGCGTGGAAGAGTGACTAGATGCACTATCTGAATCTTTGTAAATTTTGGAAAGCTCTAGTTCTTCCCCTAGGTTATCTTCAATGTCAATGCACATGCGTACACACTCTTCTATAGTCCTAGGGTCTTTCAGATACACATAGGATCTCAATTTCGTACTCAGCAATCCATCAAGGAATAAGGCTACTTGTTTGGCAGATGTGGGTAGCTCCGAAACAGGACATCTTTCAAGGTATTGCCTAAATCTTCTTCCTGCAAGTCTCACAATCTCTTGAGGGGTTTGCTTGAAGCTGTGAATCAGTGAGGAGGTATTGTGTCTTATGCCACTCTTGGAGAATTCAATAATAAATGCTTCTAGGAGTTGGTCTATGCTCCTGAACTGGCGCTCATCCAATGGCTGAAACCATGTAAGTGCCGTGTTCCTAAGGGTTAGACCGAAGGCATTGTACTGCGTGAATAGATCCTCCACTTGTTCAGCTCTCAAGACTTGCTTGAACTCCGCCACATGATCATAGGGATCTCCTATGCCATCAAAGTAATTCTTCATGGACTTAACTAGCTGAGTCGGTCTCAGAGTTCTTGCGTGCTCTCTAGGTCTCGGCAGAGGGAATCCATCCACATTTCTTTGGTTCCTGTGAGCTCTAAGCACCTCAGGTTCTACCCTATTCGTCTCCGTCCTCGTTCTTTCTCTGCCCACTAGATTGGCAAAGCTTACTTCTGGTCTATCTCTACTTCTGTCTCTTTGAGTTCCATGAGCTTGGGATGTTCCAGCTCCAGGGTGACCATAGGATACATTCGATCTTGGTTGGGGGAAAATGAATTCACCCTTCCAAGTGTAAGCATGCCTATCATTTTCTGTCACCACAAAGATCCTCTCAGAAGTGTGATCTAAGTAGGTCACTCTGCCTGGGCTATCAGGATCCTTAAACTCATAGATCATGATTGTTCCTATATCAGTTGGTTGATCAGGTTTATACCTCCAAAAGGCTTCGTCAGTTTCTCGATTGAGAAGCAAATCTATGCACTTGTTGTCTTGGGGAACCCACTCAGGTGTGATAATCCTAGTGAGAACAGATTTGCCTCGGGGTGTTCTAGGTTCTACTCCCATGTTTCCTTGTTCCAAGTCACCTAAGTCCGCTTCTGAGATTACCTTTCCAAATTCATCTGTCCGATCTGGGTGACTGGTGACTACGTATATGGTTCCTTCTTTGTCCAGGTATGCACCGTTTTCAAATTTGACAGCTGGGTGCTCTAGTCCTATGGATTGGTCAGGGTTTTTAATCTGGACCACGGATCTTCCTAGGCCGTCCTCATAGATGCTAGCACCTAATCGGTTGGTCCTAAGGTATTCCAACTATGTTTTGTAAGGGCCTTCTACCCTGTGCAAGTAAGGCACTCCTGAACTTCCTGTAGGTCTGTCCATGCCTTGAGACATCTCTGACTCACTGGTCTCAGAGCTAGGGTAGTACGAGTGGTGGCTCAACTGCTGGGCCCAAGACCTAGCAGTGTGGTTAACACTGGCCTCTGAAGATCTGAGGCTTTGTCTCTCCCTTACTAGATGTCGTCCTGATCTAAGGTTCATATGCCTATCTAAGTAGCACAGTTCTTTGCCCAGAGGACAACCTCGTTGCTGGTTACTTTATATTAGTTGCTTGGTTCTTTTTAGTTATTTTATCGTGTTTAAGGTCTTGTCTGATATCACGTCGTCAGGAATATTTGAATGTTGTTTCGCACTTACAGTTGATCGTTCCACGTTAAGTTCTTTCCCTTTAAAATTCTCGACAGTACAAGGATTATGCCCTTAGCTTGAGCTTGAAAGTTTAGGTATGCTTCAACTTGATAGTTGCCTATTGTAGCCCTGACTTACTCCTACTTTTAATCGTTCTTAGCCTAAGCTAGGAATTGACGAAGAGGGGTTGAGAGTATTCCGACCTTTCTTGTTGAACCTTGCTCTTTAGTGCTCGAGAAGTTGATTCTCAAGCTTGCGCAAAACCCTTGCTTGGACGCTCTCAATTGCTTCTCAATAGACCTGCATCAGTCTCATGATTAGCTCCAAGTTGACCTTTCAATTGACAGACAATTTATTTCAGACACTTTTTTAATGACCCTTGTTCCCCCTTTTGTATTGCTAGAAATTTCCTCTAGAGCTCCCTTGGTGTTTCTACCCCTCTGTGTGTCAACTTCCAAATATCCTATCTGAAAATCAACGCGTTATTCTTATAAAAAACAGTTGAGGGCGTGTAGTATATGCCAAGAGCTTTCCGACAAGCCCTAGAGCTCAAAAAATGGATTTCGTATGAAAAAGTTATGACCGTTCAGGGTTTAGGGGGTTAACTAGACAAACAGAACCTTTTAGGGGTTTTAATGCATTTTTCTAAGGCCTTTGTAAGTGTATGAGTATTTGAGAGTGCAAATTTGCCCAAAATTTAGCCTAAATTTCCAAAAATTTACCCCTTAATTTTTGCCGAAAATGTCTGTCTGTCGCGATAGACGGTGTCTGTCGCGATAGACAAACTATCGTGGGGGCTGTCTGTCGTGATAGACGGTGTCTGTCGCGGATTTCTGTCTGTCGCGATAGACGGTGTCTGTCGCGATAGACGCTGTCTGTCGCGGATTTCTGTCTGTCGCGATAGACGGTGTCTGTCGCGATAGACGGTGTCTGTCGCGATAGACGGTGTCTATCGTGGAATTTTGGTCTGTCGCGATAGACGCTGACTATCGTGGGGGCTGTCTGTCGCGATAGACGGTGTCTGTCGCGATAGACGGTGTCTGTCGCGGATTTCTGTCTGTCGCGATAGACGGTGTCTGTCGCGATAGACGCTGTCTGTCGCGGATTTCTGTCTGTCGCGATAGACGGTGTCTGTCGCGGATTTCTGTCTGTCGCGATAGACGGTGTCTGTCGCGATAGACGGTGTCTATCGTGGAATTTTGGTCTGTCGCGATAGACGGTGTCTGTCGCGATAGACTGAAAAAACGCAAATTTTTGAGAAACTTCTAGTGATTTAGAGTGCCCTAATGGTGTAGGTTACCGTGCTAAACATGCATTCACAAAATTTTAAGTTTTTCTGTCTGTCGCGACAGACAGAGGTCGTCGTCCCGGGACCTGTGCAGAGTCTGTCGTACCTGCGCACACTGCTGGAGGAGGTGGTACAGCAAGTTCCTGCAACAAAAGCTCAAAAACACACCAAAAACAGATAGCATGCAAGCTCTCTCTCACTCTCTCTCACAATGAAATGAGGGAAATGAGGTGGGGGGTGTAATATGACCAGAAAACTGAAATTTTTTGTGGAGATGGAGATGGAGGTGGGAGATGGTGGAGATGATGATGGTGATGATGGTGATGCGAAAGTAAGGAAAAAATGAAGAAAAATTAAGAGAAAGAAGGATATTACCTATAACTCCAATGTCTCAACTCGACGTCTTACCATCACACGCTCGTCCCCGAAGCTCTCTCCCCGGCAACGGCGCCAAATTTGGTGTCACTCTAGCACAATGGTGAGTACCAACGTGAGAAGATTCACCTCATAATTGTCAATCCGTGGAGACGTGAGGACTAGTATGAAGACTATGAGCAAGTGAAGGCACAAGTGCGTGAGTGAGAAGCACACAAGCATGCACACACATACACACACACGCGCACACAAGGCGAGAACAAGGAGAGGAACAAAGGAGTTCTTTGCATTAATCAAAAGGTCTCTTACATAAGCTCAATTCACAAACAATCTACCCCCAAAAATGAGCTCTCTAGCTCTTTTTATAGTTTTTTGACTAGTTTTGGCCCTGTCCAGACCTAGTGTCCGGCCTAGTTAAAAATTAGGTTCCAGGGCTTATTTGAGGGCTCAAACGAAGTCTAAAAATTATGAAAATTGGTACGATGGTACTTCTAATACTCCTCAAGCTCGAGGACTCCTCGTCTTGCACAAAATGGAGTCTATTCTACCAAAAACGGGATTTACAATGTTTGTGTAGTGATTAAAATCACTTGAGTTGTAAATAATCCATGGGAAAAAATGATTTGGCCTTGTTGCCGTATTGTGCATGACTCCTCTGTTGCTTTGTATGCCAACAGAGAGCCAATTGAAGACATCACAAGCTATCAAAGCTTGGTTGGAAGTTTGAACTATGCAACACTCACAAGGGTGGATATATGCTATAGTGTTAGCATATTGAGCCAGCTTATGCATAAGCCGAGAAGACCACATATGAAAGCCGCCAAGAGAGTCCTCAAGTACCTAAAAGGGACCATGAATGAAGGTTTGTTTTATCCATTTACTTCAGATATTGAGATAAAGGTCTACTTAGATGCGGATTGGGCCGGATCTAGAGATGATAGAAGAAGCACATCCGGGTATGTATCATTTGCAGGTTGAAAAATCATTTCTTGGTCATCCAAGAAGCAACCAACAATAGCATTATCTTCTACTGAAACCGAATATAGAGGTTTGGCCAATGCAACTCAAGAAATCATGTGGTTAAATCTTTGCATACGGATCTTGGACTTCATTCTTCAACACCTCACATTTTTGGTGACAACACAAGCTCACTACATCTTGCAGCTAATCCGGTATACCATGCTAGAACCAAGCATATTGAAGTCCACTAGCATTATGTAAGGGAGAAGCTAATGAGAAAGGATATTCAAATATCCTATGTCTCTACAGATATGAAATGTGCAGACATGTTGACTAAAGCTCTTGATGGTACAAAATTGAGTAGATTCAAGTTGATGATTGGCTTGAAGGAAATCAAGGACAATTGAAGACTTATTTGGAGGCCAAGCATGTTAGGCTTGAGGGGGAGCTATTGTTGCATTTTACCCAAGCCTACATGCTTGATATGAGTTGATTTATGTTCGTTTGTAGTCATATGTGTAGACATATGAACACCTCTTGTAAAAGAGTAAATTTTATCTCTTGTAATTGTAAAAGAAAGAATGGCTTAATAATCCATGATGTAAAAAGGAAATTCGTGGCTCCAACTACCTAAAACCATGAATCCATCAATTGAGACAATATCTCCTAGTTCTTAGCTTCACTTTTAGGTGAAGTCATTTGAATTCAAATTCAAAACTACCTCCAAAAGTAGCTATAAAAAGAGCAAGAAGTAAGTCACCAAGGGAGAGCTTGATTCGTGCCCACTTCATGTTCATTTGTAGAGATTGAAGAGCTTACTCCATAGATCTATCATTCTACTCCCATTGTGCAAATATTAATTGCCAATGTGTTTGTAATTATATGTGAATCTATACACTCATCATTTTCTCCTTCTCTTTTTTGTTCTCTGCTATACTCACTCAGAACAGTAACTTCAGAAGCTCATATCTCGGGCTATACGTAACCTTTTTGAGAGTTTTAAAGTGCATTGGTGAGAGTGTTCTAGATTTTGCTAAATCTTGTTCTCAATGCTTAGTTGATCAATTGAAGTCTTTTAACTTGGATTAGCAATCTATCTAAGTCTATTTGCTATATCCAAAAGGAATTTTTCTGATTCCTACCAAGTTGAGAGCATTGTTCATTTTTGCCAGCGGGTGTATGTACAAAAATAGCAAGTGTTGGGAGCTAGTCATTTTGCAACTAGTTTGTCTTGACTCAAACTTTTGAGATACTTTTTCCAAAACACTTGGGTGATTTTTTGTGGATTTAGGAAGCTCAAAGGGTCTATTAACCAACTATGAACTCTTAGTTGGCTGGTGTGAAGTTGGTTGTAGTAGCACCAACTCATCTTCAGATTGCATCCATCATCTCTCTCTACATATATAAGCTGGGGGAAGAAAACCTCTTAAAGAGGGAAAAAAAGTGCCCCACCGGTCCTAGTTTGTTCACACACATCACTAACTAAAGATATCAAGAAATCCCCCTTGGGAGTGATGCAGTGACCAAGGAGTTGGCACTCATGTATAAGGAAGTGCCAAGCTTTGTGGAATCAATCCACAAAAGGAAGTAAGCGCAAAGCTTTGCAGAAAGCTTCAAACTTCTTCCTAGTAAAAGCCTTCATGAAAAGGTCTGCAATGTTCTCCTGCATGGGCACATATGCCAAGGTGATCTCTCCAGCGGAGAACCTCTCCTAACATAATGATAATGTACCTCAATGTGCTTAGTGCGAGCATGGAACATAGGGTTCCTCGAAATTGCCAATGCGCTTTGACTGTCAATGAAGATGGTTGTGGCAAAAGACTAACCAACACCAAAGCAACCATAAGGCATCTGAGCCAGACACATTCAACAATCACTATGAAAGTTGCCCTATACTCAGCCTCACAACTAGAAGTGGCCACAATAGGCTGCTTCTTGCTCAACCAAGATATACATGAGCTACCAAGCATGAAGCAAAAGTTGCTAGTGGACACATGATTGTCACATCAACTAGCCCAATTAGGGTCGGAAATAACATGTAAATCTAGCGGTAGTGATCCCCCCTTGGGATAAAAAAATTCAAGTAGCCGAGTACCACTCAAGTAGCGAAAGATGCGCTTAACCACTTGCCAATGCTTAACACCTGGGCAATGCATAAACCTGCTCATCTATGAGACAACAAGTTGAATATCTAGGCGAGTAATGCATAAGTAAATCAAGCATCCAACAGCCTACTGAGAGAGAACAACATCAAATGCATCTCTAGCATCATGAAGACTCAATCATAAACCTGTCTCCATAGGAGTGGCAACAGGTTTGCAGTCTTCAAGGCCAAAACATTTCAATAATGTGTCAATATATTTTGTTTGAAACAAAGCTATTCTGCCATCAACTTGCATAAACTGAATGCCCAAGTAATGATGCAAATGCCCCAAATCAGGCATGCAAATCAGCCTTAAAATAAAAAATATGCTTCTCATGAGGATCCGTGAGCAGCATGTCATCAACATACACAACAATGATTAGAAGCACATCATTTGCATGCTTAACATATAAGGTGCTTTCAATTGGACTGTTCTCAAAACCATGTGCAATCAGATAGACATGTATCTTTTCATACCAAGCACATGGTGCTTGCTTTAAACCATATAATGCCTTCTTCAACTTGTACTTTTTGTTTTCATGCCCTTTTTGCACAAAGCCACGGGGCTGAAAAACATGCACTTCCTCATGCAAATCACCATTCAGAAATGGAGTTTTAATGTCCAATTGATGTACACTCCAACCATGATGAGCTGCAAGTGCAAAAATGCTATGAGCAGTAGAGATTCAACAAGTAGGAGCAAAGGTCTCATCAAAATCAATGCCTCTTTCTTGAGCATAACCATTTGCAACAAGCCTAGCCTTATACCTGTCAAGTGTTCCATCAGGCTCATGTTTCAACTTGTATACCCACTTAGTGCCAATGGCCTTCTTGCAAGGAGGAAAGTCACATAAAGACCAGATACCATTCTTCATTATAGCATCATATTCAGATTGCATAATAGCCATCTAGAGGTGCATCTAATTTGCTATCACACAAAGTCTACACCAACCATTTTGGCATAGTTTTTGCCTCCTCAATATCAACTCTTTCATCAACAAGTGCATCATGTAAATCTGCATCAGAAATGGAATGATCTACATCATTACATGAAACTTGTAAAGGCTAAGAAATTGCCTCATTAGGACAAGCACTAGATTGTCAACCTATAAAAAGAGGCAACAAAGTGTCGTACATGTCTTTGGAGCTAATTGATGTCTCCTTAGTACATGAAAATAATGGCTGAATAGCATCTTCCACAAAAACAACATCATGGCTAACCAAAATGTATTTATACTATGCATGATACAAACGATAGCCTTTGCTTTCAGAACTGTACCCAACAAAAATACATTTCACTGCTTTATCATCCAATTGCTTGCGATGTTTTTCAGACACTAATGTATATGCCAAACAACCCAAAACACAGAGGTGAGCAACAGATGTCTTGTGACCATGTCAAGCCTCATATGGAGTGATAGACTGTAATGCTTTAGTGGGACGCCTGCTAAATACATATGCTGCACACATAACAACCACAAGCCAGAAACTATGTGGTAAAGCTTGACTCTTGACCATACACACCATCTCCATGAGTGACATGTTCTTTCGTTTGATAACTCCATTCTGTTGAGGTGTATATGGCATTGTACACTGATGTTTTATCCCACATTCAACAAAAAATGCGTTAAAGTTAGAAGACATATATTCTCCCCTTGGATCATAACGAAGGGTGCCCAATTTACATGTTGACAGATTTTCAGAAAAAACCAAAAACTTTTTGAAGCACATGAACACTTCGTACTTTGCTTTCAATGGATATACCCATGCATGCCTAGAAAAATCATCAATGAAAGTCACAAAGTAAAGATAGTTTCCAAAAGAAGGTGTCTGCATAGGACCACAAATATCACTATGTACAAGCTACAATTTTTGAGTAGCTCAAACTGAACCATCTTTTGGGAAGGATGAACACTATATTTTGCCCAAAATACAGCCTTCACAAACATTTTTACCAGGTGCCTCAAGTTTGGGCAAAGAGGACACCATTTCAGATTTCTGTAGGCATAACAAACTAGCAAAATTCAGATGACCAAAGCATGCATGCCAAAGCTTTGCATCTCACATAGCCTGGGAGTCATGTACTGCATATGCTAAATCATTCACAAATTTTTCAGAGTCTATGAGCTTATACAACCCACAACATAAAATTCCAGAAGCAATATTCACGTCACCATTTGATAGATCATGAACTGTACATCTGTCGTCAACAAATTTCATAACCAAGTCAATCTTGGCTAAAGCTGAAACAGATAACAGATTCTTCTCGATCCCTAACACAAATAGAGCATCTGACAATGTAAAAGAACTACAATTAGTAATAGTCAGAATGATCTTACCAACTCCCATGATAGGATAAGAGGAGTTGTTGGTGCATGTGATAGTATTCCCTGTAGGGGCAGGCTCGAGTGAAGTGAAGAAACCATGCTGCAAGGTAATATGTTTGGTTGCCCCACTATCAAAGTACCAAACATCTGAGTCTACTCTAGACATACATTGTTCAGGAGCAGATGGGTCAAAACTATAGAAAATAATAAACACCCATTCTTCATTCTACGCTAGATTAGCAAACTCTATTTTTGATGCCTTTGCAACAACCATTCCAACCTCTTTTTTCTTTGCCTCTTTTAGAGCTAGTTTTGGACAATTCTTTATGACATGATCATTTGCTTTATAGTACTTGAAAAATAATTTCCACTTTTTTGTTTTTCTTTTCATCTTTGTCATCTTTTTTGATTGTGTAGAATTAGCATATTTTTGCTTACAAGTAGAAGAGCTCCATTTACCTTTGCACTTCTGACTATCCAGGAAAGCTTGATCTACAATATGCATAATGGACCTGTTCTTCCTAGACGGATATTCTTGTAACAGAACAGAGACTAACTCCTCAAATGTTAAGGCATTTGGATTTCCTTTCATCATCAAATGAAGAGTAGAAGCAAAACTCTAATATGAATCAGGAAGACCATTCATAATAGTCTGCACAAGTGAACTACCACGCAAGACTTCATCTACAGAAATCAACTATTCCTTCAAATCTTTGATCTTTATTAGAAAACATGTCCATGGAATCATCTTCATTCATGTGCTCACTCTCCAACTGTTTTCAAAGGTAAGCGACACAAGCTTCATTCCTTGCCTGGTATAAAGTGGTAAGTGTATCCTAGGCATCTTTAGCTGTTCTACAAGAGCAAATGTGAGGAATAATGGCACGTTTGACAGACAAGGCTATCAATGCATGTGCCTTAGCACCTCTGCCATCCCAAGGAATTTGCTCTACAATAAGTGCAGCAAATACTGTAGCACAAATAGGAATCTGTAGAATATCACCATCTTCGATGCCATCCACATCAACTTCAGTACCTGTATTTGCAGGTGTAATATGACGTTTTTCAACACCCTGCACAATATTCCATAGTCCTTTTGCAACCAATACATGATGCATCATATATGCCCATAATGGGTAATTCGTACAATCCCACTTATCCTCAACAACCAACATATGAAATACATCACCGCTTTCAACCATGACCACTAACTAAAATACCCTGATGCAAAAAATTGATTGTATATGAAAAAGTTGAATAGAACTACCCTGATGAGTTTCGCTAAACCTATAGTAGACTTTGAGATGCTTATACTAGCAAACCAAAACCTGTATATATCTTTGGCACAAAAAGTCAAAATAGCCTATACAAGCACTATGATAGTGTCTTCGAAGGCCGAAATGAGCTCAGATTGCCATTTTGGCACCACAAAGTGAAGCAGTTTTGATCTCCTAATCACCCTGAGTATGCACACCAATTTTCATGTGATTCTGAGATTGTGATTGAAGGGGTGTCGACGATGCCCTAAATGAAGCAGGGACCTGCTCTGATACCAATTGTTGGAGATCAAGGTCTCTGGAAGCACGCAAACAACACAAGGAAGAAGAAGAAGCTTGAAGAAAAACTCACAATATAGAATGTATTACCACTAGAATGTACAGAGATAAGAGACCCATTATGGCAATAGGCGTATATACAAGCCAAGGGAAAAAAACCTCCTAAGGAGGGAAAAAAGTGCCTCGACAGTCCAAATGGGTTTACACACATCACTACTTAAATATATCAACACATGTCACTACAAGCACAACAACCTATAGAAGTGCTTGCACCACCAATGGTTGCACCAGAATCCACCCCTCCTAATACAATGGAAATCAAAATTGCCAACCTATAGAGCTAGATTATCGAGTTACAAACCAAGCTATAGGAAGACAAAAGATCCACATCCCCCTAGAAGCACCAAAAGCTGAAGAGACTATGAAAATACCAATCGAACGATCATTTGAAGAGGAATATGAAACACAACCAACAGTCGGGGATCGATTCACAAAAGAGGGTTCTGATACATATGAATTACCCTGACCAACTTGGCTTAAATAAGTAGAAGAGATTGAAAGGACATAATTTGAAAGATTTGAACTAAAAGTCTTAGCAATGGAGACAATCGAGGAGACAATATTACAGTGATAATACTTGAAAAATTTGGCTCCTTGTCGGCTTATACAACTTTTGAACTACAACATGCACCATAATTTGTAGTCATGTGAGAATACAATGCAAAAATTGAGCAGATCACATGCAAGCTACCCACTTTTGCCACATAGTTTGAGTCACAAGAAATTCATGAAGCAGTGCAATGTGCACAATCTTTCAACCCAATTTGCATGCTCAATTGTTACAAGAGTATCTTGAGATGATGCGCACATGGTCAAATGCTCCCTTGCATATTTTGTACAACCCATGCTATGGACCCATCCCTAGGTGCCAATTGTGGAAAGAATTCACCATCAAAGTAAAAAACAATGCAAGATATGTTGATTGGGTTAACTACCCATACCTCACACCTCCACAAGAACCACTGACAATCACTTATATGATGGCTACAATCTACCATTGGATACGAAAATTGCAAAAGTTGCTAGATATGATTGTTTGGATGCTATTGAAACTCTTTGATCTTATGCAAATCATGTTAAAAATGTTCAAGAATTTTAGGGCAACCCATGTGTCCACTTCAAGCTTCAAAAATGGACATTTGGACCTAGTTTATGACATGAGCACAACACCATCCATTAACATCATCTATGCCTTGCACTCTCAAGTGAGGTATCTCTCGTCATGTTATAAGCAAACCTTTGAAGATATGTTCACCATAGAATTTTGGGAATACACTCCAAAGTGTTCATTTCGTCTTACACCTATTTGCCTATGAGCGAGCCCTCTTTTAAATGCATTATAGGCTACCACAGCCAAAGATCCCAATCACCATTGATTGGCAAAGACTAGAAGGAGATCTAGCATGGGGTCTATGATTCAAGGAACATGAATTGGTGAGAAATATAATACAATACTACATTGAGAACCCCATGGCACAAGGGTTTGTCAGGGATGGTAGACTTGAGAGGGGAGGGGCTGTTAGAAAAAGATACCAAAGAGCAAGCCTAAACTAATAGGGCAGACAAAGAGAAGGCAACCAAAGTGAAGGCCAAGACAAAGGTGCAAGCATGAGTAGGCAAGGAAACCAAAGAAGAAGAGGAGGTTAGTGAAGCTTCCAAAATGCTTGATCAAATATCTCACACAACGTTTTGAGCAATGACGTGTCATCAAAGGACTTCCTAGCAATCAACATATCATCGACATAAAGTATCAAGCACATCAAGCTAGCATCTGAGCATCTCTTTGTGTAGAGACAATGATCCTGATTGCTTTGATAATAGCCTTGAGATTTCATAAAAGCATCAAATTTTTGGTACCATTTTCTAGGCGACTATTTAAGTGCATATAAGATTTTCCTTAGCTTACAAACTAGAATTTCTATTCCAAGAACTACATAACCCTTTGTTTGTTTGATATAGATCTCATATGTAAGATCTTCATGCAAGAAAGCAGTTTTCACATCCATTGGGACTAGCTCTAAGTCCTCTATTGGAATGAATGCAAGCAACATGTGTATGTAGTCATCTTGACTAGAGAATATTTCATTGAAATCAACACCATGTTGTTGCTTAAAACCCTTTGCAAAAAGTCATGTTTTATACTTTGGAGAAGCACCATATGATGTGAATTAGAGCATATATACCCATTTACGTGGTAAAGCTTTCCCGCCCTTTGGCAAATGTACTAATTCTTAAGTACCATTCCTGTGAATAGAATCCAATTCACTCTTCATGGCACACTCCCACTTGAAATGATCCTCTATCTGCATAGCCTCTTTGTAGCAAGAAGTCTCACCAACATCCGTTAGCATAAAAACATCCAAACCTGGAACATATTTATCAGGTGGATGCAAGACACATACATAATATCTCAATGGTTTCTCATCAAGAACATTTGTAGACTGATCTAATTGGATGTTCTTTTGAACATCCCTATGTGTATCATTTTTATGCATGCAAATTGGAGGATTAATATCCTCAATTACCGTCTGATTCATATGGTTTGACTTGCTATGCATAGGCTGGAGTAGTCTCTACAAAGTTGTAGAAGGTCACAAGTCCAGATTCTGAGTTTTAGGTCACCAAAATTGCAGAATACAGAGCAATAGTGTTGGAGGTGAAGGTGAAATTGACAACTGATGCTTGATTTGTGTGTATCTTGAGCTACACACGCCTGATTGAGGTGTTCTTTATCTCGTTACATATTCAAGAATCAGATCTTGAAGTTTGCTGAAGACTAAAAGCTCAGATTCAGAGGCTATCACCTCTGAAACAGCAAACACAGAGCAACGCATTTTGGCCATAAGAACCCTAATTGCTCTTGGAGGTTGAATTTGCTTTGGAACTTCTTCGAGAGAGAATTTTTGGTGTGCAAGCTCTTATTTTCATAGCTTCAAGGCATTGTACATGTATGATCACTGTGGTAGCTCCTCCATATGAGAGTAGAGCATGATCTTGTCATTTGTTTGGCATGTAAGATGACATTGTGGTATACTGTTTTTGGGGTTTATGTCATCATGAGTTCGATCATGGATGTATAGTGGCATTGTGGTCTATATCTTGCTTATGCCACTTGGTTATGGGTTTAGTTATTGATTTCACACAATTTGGTGAGAGTTGATTGTGGATCTTGGTTGATACTTGTATCTTTGTTTTCTTTGGAGGTACATGATCCAGATTGGAGCCTCAATTGCACACTTGTTTGCCACCTTGATTTGCTATTCTAGTAGCAAATGTTCATTGATTTGATGTGGTGGATGGTGATTCCCATATGGTTTATTTGGTTTAGAGTCCATTTTAGAGAGGAGATGTTGCCAAAATTTCATCGGATTTTATGCTAGAAAGGAGCTCTAGTGGATCTTGAAGCTTGTGTGATAGCTTTTGATCATTGCTTATCTCCATTCACTTGGACTTGGTCATAGGTTATTCATAACAGGTTGGACCATCTTGCAGGATTCATTCTTGAGTGGGAGATACATCATCATTGTATTGGCATGTATTGCTATTAGTCTTTGGCATATGTAGTTGCCATTATCTTTGATTGGATCAGTGATAGGTGGTGACAGGTTATTCATTGTTCTTTTGATATTGGTTATCTTGTTTGATTGCTTAATTTATAGGGGATACTGTGTTGAAATTTTTTCCAAGATTCTTTCATATCTACTTTATCAGTTTGGAGACTTGGGAGCAGGCTTATGCTCATGGTTTTATGTGCATGCTAGATGCATGGTTATGTGACAAGTGGTTCACATGGTTTCCGTCTCCACAGAGACATATGTGATGTGAGTTATGCATATGGATATGCAGGTGTGATTTTATTAAGGATAGAGTATTGTTCTAGTCTCTCGTTACATTGCTAGTCTCTTAGATTGCCAGCATGGTGTCTTCTCGATTTGATGGCACTGACTTTCCAAGATGGAAAGCTCAGATGTGGCATACATTGGTTCATGCAGGGTTACACATATATGTGCATAGAGATGCACAGAGGCCTCGTGACATGCCCGACCACATATGGATGGATATGGATGCATTGGCCAACTCCACTATTCGATTACAACTTGTGGATTCTATATATGAGTCTCTTATGTATGAGGAGATGAGTAATGCATTATGACAGAGACTACATGATATGTATGCGAGTCCATTGACTCATGTGAGACATAGATCACATCGGCGCCTTCGATGTTGGCATTGTGGTCATGAAGGCCATATTTGACAACGTTGCTTCAGGCGGATGCGATGACGACATTAGAGATGTGAACGTGATGCAGGTCAGGTAGTGATTTTAGGAGAGTCTATGGCAATTGATTATGCCAATGATGGTGATATCACTTTCTCCTATAGTTCATCTCATGATTCCTCTTGCTCATTGGATAACACACATATGGCTTAGTTGCTTGATGTGTTAGCAACTTTTCATGTTACTCCACATCGTGAGTGGCTTTATCGATTCTCAGATAAGAGTCGTGGATGTGTGCACATGCCTGATGGTAGCACATATGACATTGAGGGTGCTGGAGATATATGCCTTATGCTACCTAGTGGAGCATCACTTATGCTCAGACATGTACGTTATGTGCCTTCATTCCCTATGAGGTTGATTTCAGTTAGCCAGTTACATGAGAGTAGATGTTATGCATTCCTTGGTGAGCATCATTTTTAGTTGCAGTTGGGACAGCTTATGCTTGTCAGAGGTGCTAGGATTGGGCACAGGTATCTACTGCAGGTACTTCATGTGAGAGACAGTCTCATCTCAGTGGGAGTTCATCCTTATGTGTGATGTGAGACTCGTCATGTCTCATTTTGTCTACCTACAGATAGGTCTATTGACATTCATGATGCACATGTATGGTACGATTCAGATGCTCAGATGGATGCACATGTAGAGCATGTTTTGGATGCTCATGATGCTTATGTAGAGCATGGTTTGGTTGATCATGTGGATGCTCTTACAGAGCATACTTTGGATGATCATTTGGATGCTTTAGAGCATGATGTGGATGCTCATCTAGAGCATTATGATGATACTCATTTAGAGTGTGATCATCAGTTTCACCTTGGTGTTGATATTGTGCAGTTAGCTCATGTGGAGCATGATCATACACTTGGTGTGGTAGAGTACGATTGCTCTCATGGTACACAATGTATGTTAGAGCATATTAGCTCTCAAGATGCATAGCTAGACACATCCTTGGTTGAGAGGATGGCTAATTTAGATGTTGATGAGTTAGTGATTATGCACTCATTCTTGGATTCGCTCATGCCAGATCTTGACACAGATATGTTAGGACATGTTTTTCTTGATGATGGTGCTTTGGATGCTTCAGATATAGGCATGGCTGACATACTTAGGTTAGCCAGGATAGCATAAGTTTCGTCAGCATTCAGGAGTCTGATGTACGAGTTATTATGCTCGAGACCAGGTGTTGTAGTTGCTATTGGAGCATTTGATCTTGGAGTTGTCAGTCGTTCGATGATTAACAGAGGCATAGTGCGAGTGGAAGCTTTGCAGGAACATCAGTTCTTGCATCAGTCATATGTGAGCTAGACTCTTGTCGATATGAGTCTAGAGCAGTTTGAGGTGCATGGATACACCTTGTTTGAGGTAGTTGGTGTAGGTTGATCCGTATGGGTTGAGATCCGGACTCTTCCTGTGCATTATTGTATAGTCCTACATCATTCTTTGTATGTGTTACCACTTACGATCACATTGACCCTTAAGTGGGAGATTGTTGGGGATGTAAGGGTCATGTGACCTTACCCCCATATTCATATGTATACATAATATATATAGCATTGCCTCAAGAGATATCATTATGTGGGTTTCGAGGCTCCCACACATGTCTTCGTGTCTCTTATCTCTTCTCCCTCCCTCCATCTCCTCCTTGCTCCTCTTTTTCTACACACCACAGCCTTTCAACAGATAGGTTCATGCATCGACTAGCTCAAAAAACTTACTATCTATGGAAGAGAGAATGAACTTCAAATGCTCATAGCCACCA
>CM035409.1:123928398-123943398 GCA_020310875.1 Ceratopteris richardii
AAAATTTGAAGTTGGGTCAAGTATCGTCTTTGCTCCCACGGTTGAAGATCGCGATACTTGTCAAGTATCGTGGACTCCTGTGGTCGAGTATCGCGATATTTCCCAAATATCGGTATCGTCTCGATCAGAGATCGTTTGAGCCCAAAGATCGTGTATCGTTGGCTCAAGTATCGTGTTCAAGAGATCGCGATACTTGCCAAAGATCGTCGATCGTTGAGGTCAAAGATCGGTATCGTTTCGGTGAGATATCGTTTTGGCCAAGTATCGGTATCGTCTGGTTTCCAGCGATCGCGATACCTGACAAGTATCGTGTATCGTTGCGGTCAGCGATCGTTTTGCCAAAGATCGTTACGTGAAAGATCGTGTATTGTCGGGTCAATAGAGATCGCGATACTGATCAAAGGTCGTGTATCGTCAGTGGCAAGTATCGTCTAAGTGAAATATCGTGTATCGTGGCCTGAAGATCGCGATACTTGTGAAGTATCGTGTATCGTTTATCCAAGTATCGTAGAGACAGAGATCGTGTATCGTTTTGGTCAAGTATCGTGTATCGCGTCACAGAGATCGCGATACTTACCAGCGATCGCGTATCGTTTTGAACCAAGTATCGTCGATCGTGTATCGTGTTGACCAAAGATCGTGGAGTCCAGAGATCGTTTTGTCAAAGATCGTTTGGGGGAAGTATCGTGTATCGAGTATCGTTTCAAACTCAGGTATCGTGTATCGTTTCAAACTCAGGTATCGTGTATCGTGTCCATCAAGTATCGCCTGGGCGGAGATCGTTTTCTAGCGATCGTTTCGACCAAGTATCGTGTCAGTCAGCGATCGTTTCCTCAGAGATCGTGAGAGTCAAGTATCGTGACTTGAAATTTTCCTTCAGTCATTTTCCAGCCTAATTTTTTCCTAGACTGCTAAGCCATATCTTAGAATTCTAGAGGCTAGAGGAGGACAAGATTTGATCAGAGCTCTTAAGTGAATGAACCTGAGATCCGGAAGAACCCTAGGAAGCCGAAGAAGTGTAATCTCATCCGTAGGGAGTGCAGCCGAACCAAGTAGCCGTTCACATTACTCTGAGACCTCCAGTGAGTCAGAAGGAGAAATCCCCATGGCTTCCGAGGATATGCAAAACACTGTGCCCATGATTGGCCAGATGTCCATCATTGAGGGCGAATACAGAACTTCCTTAGAGTATGTGAGCACCAACCACAATGAGATACCTATCTATTTGGATGGTCTAAACAGATCAGTGGCCAGACTGAGGAAGGCTTCAGAGGCCTACATAGTGCCAAGACCAGCAGTTAAGTACATAGGAGGACTGTACATGGACAAACGAGACATTCAATACGTGGTCACAGAATACCCGGAAATCATTAATGAGCGTGGTGAGGAAAATAATGCTTCGAGCTTAAACGGATATGGAGCCGAAGAACAAGTAGCTACTCCTAGAGGGAGATCAACAATTACTAAACTTTGGAGAGGAGACTTAGTTCCACAGGATGATACTCTGATAGATGTGTATTTGATCAACGGAATGGAGCACCTGCTCAGAGCCCATTCCTCTATATGGGAAGCTGCTCCTAATCCAGTTACCATCTATGAGTTACAAGATCCTGAATTCTCCACCATCATCACATATTTGGACAAAAATCACAGGAGGTATTGGCCAATCACAGAATTAGAGAGAGCTGAATTAAAATATCAGAACATCCCAGTGTTCCCCCCAAGGGACCAAGCCACTACATCACGGAATCCACATGGAACTTCTCAAAATAATTCAATTCAACAATCAGGACAAACACAACAAACTCAACAAACACAGGTCCCCATCAGACCACATGTACAATTCGCTATGCCTGCCACTAATCCTAACTACCGGCCACAACCAGCCATTGACCCAAGACATGGAGTTCATGCTCCAGTCAGACCACAGGTAGTACGAGGACTAGGTATACCAATAGGAAGACCAAATTACCCCGTAATGCCTAGACAACCTGAGGCAGGAAGGAGACTAAGACCGATCCAAGTGGCCAAGTGCATGAGAAATCATTATGATGGCTCTAGTGAACCCTATAATCACATAGCAGAATTTAAACAAGTAATTAGAGCCGAGCAGGTAGATGACTTCATGATTCAATATGAGTCTTTTGGCCTTACCTTGTCAGACACAGCTTTGGCCTGGTTTCAGCCATTGGATCCAAATACCTTTCAGAACATGGATCAGGTGTATCAAGAAATGATTGAAGAATTTACCAAATCTGGAATTAAAAACAATTCTTCGTCATTAATCCACAGCTTCAAACAAGTCCCGACTGAGTCAGTCAGATTGGCTGCCAGGAGATTCAAGCAGTATGTGGATAGATGTCCCGTAGAAGAGAGACCAACACAAAACAAAATGGTATCTTTGTTCCTAGAAGGACTGTTGAACGGAACCTTGAGGTCATTAGTGTACGTGAAGAGAGTTCAAACTTTGCAAGAGTGTATGAAGGAATGTATAGACCTAGAAGATAATCTTGCAGAAGACTTGAAAATACCCCAAGGTAGTGTGAAAAGCGAAGAGTCAACAAGTAGCACATCAAACCCCAAAAACAACGTAGAGGAAATTGCCGACTTGTTAGCCAAAAAACTGAATGTTCAAGGACAGAGGAATTATCCCACCAATCCTATGAGAATGCCTATGCTTAGAAGATGTATGCAGTGCGGAGGAGATCATCCTTCTCATTTGTGTACTAGGGGAGTAGTCCCACCACCTGCTTATGCTCCTCATAGATCCTCTGTCCCCGGACCACTACAATATTGCAGTATAGAGCAGAGATACACAAACCATAGCACTGAGAACTGCCCTTACAATAGGCAAACCAGACCCACCCAGCCTTATGTGAGACCATATGGATACCCGCAGAACCAGCAGGGAGGAGAAGCCTTTAGATATCCCTCATATCTGCCACAGGCACCAACACCACGACCATACGCATATCAGGGATATACTCAACCGCAACCAGTGCTAGGACAACAACCGCCCCACCCTCAGAATGTTGTCCCAGTTAAGATAGCGCAACCAGAGGAAAACTTAGAAAGGGCCATAGTGCCAGCTACACCTTTGACTAGTAGTGAACCATATGACTCATTTTACGAACCTAGTCAAGGAACATACTCTGGTTATGAGAGCTCAATAATGGAATATGGGCAACAATATGACCCATATGCTTATGGCATGGAGACACCAGAGAGTTCATATAATTACGAGCAGGATTATGTACCTTTAATGTACACAGCTCCTAGAGCAACCATGCCACCTCGACCAATGAATAGACCGCCTGTACCCAGAGGACCATGCTACAGATGTGGAGGTGACCACTATATTAGAGAATGTACATTGCCAAACCCACCACCACCACAACGAATTTGGGAAGGCTACTGTAGCGATTGTGGTAAGGAGCATCTTTTCAGAGATTGTCCTAAGAACCCCAACAAAGTCACATCTAACGTGCAGATTAATGTGATAGAAGTGATTGAATCATCAGGGAGTGACAAAGAGTACACTATACCTTTAAAAGCCATAACAAGAGCAAGGGCTAGAGGGAACCCTGATAAAACCGAAGAAAATAATCAAAGTGACAAAGAGGGAAATGCACCCATCCCTCACAGAGTAGAAGACTCCGAAGAACCAGAAAAAAGTATCGCCAGTAAAAGATCCCAAAGATGGAAGCAAAGGAGAGACAGGATAAAAGAAAAAAAGTTATTGCAAAAGAAGGAAAAGGAAAAGAGTAAACAGAAATCAACAGAAGACTCACAAGTAGAAGAAGAAAATAAAAAGGAGAATAAAAGGGAGGAGGTAGGATCAGTATTAGCAGACCCAATGCCTGAAGAATTAGCCATGTGGATTCAGGCATACAAAGCGAGAATAAAAGCAGGACCTACCATAGAACAACATGAGAGAGAATATCCGAGAGGCGACTTAGAGAAAGAAAGATTGGAAATCTGCAAAAAACTGATAGAAGTTGCCCAACAAACATTAGAAAAACCCGCACCACCTTTACCAAACAACCGAATTTGCGAAGAAAAATTCCAAGAGTGCATAAACACTCAGGAAAAGCCTAACGTAAATAGACCTCTGAATGATGAAATTGGTATTGAGAGAAAGGAAGGATCCATAGTCCCTGAAATAGAAGGAGATTGGACTAAGGATCTATGGGCGCGAGTTCAAGAGGACAAGTGGAAAAAGGTAGAGGGAATGGAACCGCCCTTTGAAGAATTGAAAGCAGAAAATGAAATAGAGGGTTCAATACCTGAACTCAATTCAGAAGAAATTTTCCCAATGGATGCAAGCGACAGAGAAGTGGAAGACGATGTAAAGGAACTACCCAACTACACCGGGGAATACGAGCACAACTCAGAATTGTATCGCATTCCATCAATAACTAGACGAGAAACGAATCCTTCAGTTCAAACATCGGAGATCATACAACGTCTTCGAGAGGTGAAAATCCCATGTACCTTAACACTCGAGGAACTGTTAAAGGTAAAACCACATTTAAGAGAATTCATCAATGGGAAGTCAAGGAGGAAAAGAAGGAGCTAGCTGACGAAGTGAAAACGGTGAGAATTCCAATGGATAAAGTAGGAGACTTTAGCGAAGGAGATGAAGGAAATACTTGCCTTCCAATCACCTATAGGGGTTACACAACCAAAGCCATACTCGATTCAGGAGCTGGTGTTGGCATTGCTACCAAAGAAATTTGGGAGAAATGGGGAAAACCAGCATTAAGACCAACACGTATGAAAATTCAAATGGCAGATGGACATACGGAAAGACCCTTAGGATTGTTGGAACGAGTAGTCTTCACTACATGCGGAGTGGAATTCGAACATACTTTAGCAATATGTCACTTTGAAAGGCCAAGCAATTATGAAATGATCTTGGGAAGGCCATTCATGAGACAGCTAAAGGTCGTACAAGACTGGGGAAAAGATGCAGTGTACCTACAACACGCAGGAGTCACCACTAGGATCAACCTACATACGTACACATATCAAGATGTGCCACCTCTGCAATGGAATCAAATCCACAAAGAGGAAGACGATCAATCAGTTCATAGCGCAGGTTCTAGTGACCAATCCTGGATGAACGAGGACACTCATCTATGGATATGCCAAGCTGCAAAAAAGGAAGAAGAGAGAAGAAAAAGTTGGCAGCAGAAACAAGGTATAGTGAGATCGGTACAAGATCCGGCTTATATGCCACAAGTATTTCCAGACGAAGAATTTGAGCCTCACGGTTGGATGGAAATTTTAGCCACCCTCGATGTTTGTGTAAACGAAGAAGTGGTAACTATGAACGAATGTATTGACGAGGAGGGTTATGACATTAGTCTGTATATGGTAGTCCTTCAGGAGGCAGAAGAAGGAGAAGTGATCGAGAAAGACTGGGAGGAGGACTACGAGAGCATTGAAATGGAACCAGAACCCATGGATCTAGGAATTAGTACCAACAACATAGATATCACTGCCAATGAACAACATAAGGATCTCACACAAAAAGAAGAATTAGAAGTTGAAAGGGGGTTAGAAGATGAAGATAACAAGCTTCAAGACCAATTTGAGGTACCAGCTCACTTTAAAAAATACGAAGTGGAAGAGAGGAAGATTGCTATTCAAATGCCTAAAAGAGAGGCACAACCGGGAATAGCATATGATAATAAAGAGCAAACCAAGAAAATAGTTGTAACCATGGAAGGAGGAGAGGAACGATGTACTTTCATAGGACAGGATGTCTCAGCGGAAGAAGAGCAAGAGTTAATTCGACTCATAAGAGAACACCGGGATGTCTTTGCTTGGACCTATAAGGACTTAAAAGGAGTAGATCCATCTATATGTGCGCATAGAATCCCCATGACATCCGAGGCCAAACCTTCCAAACAGAGACCTTATACTTATAGTGATGTGTATTCAGCCAAGATAAAAGAAGAGATAGATAAGTTATTAGATGCTGGATTCATCTATGAAATTGAGCACACGGAATGGGTATCACCCTTGGTGGTTGTACCAAAGAAAAATGGGAAGTTAAGAGTGTGCATCAATTTGAAAAAAGTGAACGCCGCAACCATAAGGGATAGCTATGCCTTACCGATCACGGACCATCTCTTGGAACGTGTAGCAGGGAAAGAAGTTTATAGTTTTTTGGATGGCTTTTCAGGGTATAATCAGGTAGCCATTGCTCCTGAGGACCAACATAAGACTGCATTTGCAACTGAATGGGGAGTATACGCCTTTAGAGTCATGCCGTTCGGTTTAACGAATGCCCCAGCTACATTCCAAAGACTGATGTGTCATGTGTTCAAAGAATTCTTGAGAAAAAGCATGGAGGTATACGTGGATGACCTTTGTACATATTCAGCTATACGATCAGAGCACATCCCTGAACTAGAAAAGATTTTTGCCAAATGTCGACAATATCGAGTATGCCTCAACCCTGAAAAATGTGTCTTCATGGTGCGACAAGGGAAAATCTTAGGACATATTGTTTCTAAGAATGGAATTTCCACGGATGAAGACAAAATCAAAGTCATTTTGGATTTACCAAGACCGAAAACTGCTAAAGAAGTTCAAGCATTTATGGGACATTGTGGTTACTATCGAAGATTCATACATATGTACGCCATAATTGCTAGACCTCTTTATGCATTGTTAACTCAATTCAATTGGACCGAAGAATGCGAAAGAGCTTTTAATGAGTTGAAGAATCGATTGAGTTCAGCACCCATTCTTCGAGTCCCTAACTGGAATAAACCGTTTCATATTCATGTTGATGCTTCCAAGTTTGCCATTGGTTGCATCTTAGCTCAACCAGCGGATACAGGTAAATTAGACCACCCGATAGCCTATGCCAGTAGACAGTTAAATGAAGCGGAACGCAATTATACTACTACGGAGAGAGAAGGCCTAGGGATGGTTTATGCCGTCAAGAAGTTTAGACATTACTTATTGGCAAACAAATTCAAATTTTTCATTGATCATCAAGCTCTATTGTACTTAGTCAACAAGCCTTGCAATACAGGACGACTAGTACGATGGTTTTTATTGCTAATGGAATTTGATTTTGAAGTAATAGTCAAGAAAGGAAACACACACATAAGGGCAGACCACTTATCTCGTATGACCCATGGAGAACCACCTATAGGAGTTCCTGATGATCTGCCAGACACCTATCTTTTTAACCTGGAAGTATGTCCTCAGTGGGCAGAAAAGTTGCTCCCGATACTTACACATGGACCTAAAGATGGGATCACGCCAAACCGAAAGCAAGATCTTTGGAAGACTAAGAACCTTCACATTATTGCTGGAAGTTTGTACCACCAAGATTCAAGCGGACTGCTGATGAGATGCGTGGAAGAAGGGGAACAAAAAATGTGGCTACAGAAAGCACACATAAATCAATGGAACACTCACTTGAACGCAATGAGAACATGGCAAACACTCAAGCGATTCGGCATATATTGGCCAACCATGCAACGAGATGCACATCATTATGTGTCAACCTGTCCAACCTGTCAAGAACAAATCCCAGATGAGAACTCTACATTATGCTATTCTACAATAGCACCAAGGTGGAGTATGCCTCTGGTAAAGTTCTTAAAGACTCGAGAGCATCCTGATGGAGCCACCTTAGCAAGGAAACGTGCTCTTGAAGAACAGAGCAAAGATTACGCCATCATAGGAAAACAACTCTTTAAACGCGGGAGGGATAACTAACTAAGAATGTGCATTCATGAAAATGAATATCTCTCTGTCTTAGAAATGGCACATGCAGGAGCTGCGGGAGGACATTTCTCAGCAGACAGAACGGTCAAGATGATTCTCTTTGCAGGCTTGTGGTGGCCAACTCTACATATGGATGCGGAGGCCTATGTGAGAAGTTGCGAGACATGTCAGAGAGCGAAATATCCCATTAGAAGAGATGACATGCCCTTAAGACCGATGGTTTGTGCAAGAGCATTTACCAAATGGGGAATTGACTTCATAGGACCTATCAATCCACCGGCCAAAGGATCTCATGCTGAATACATCATAGTCGCCACCGACTACTTGACTAAGTGGGTAGAAGCAAAAGCCACCAGAAAAAATGATGCTCAAACCACAGCAAAATTTCTTTTTGAGCACATTTTCACACGCTTTGGACTACCGATTGAGATAGTGAGTGATCGAGGAACACATTTCTTAAACGAGGTCATTGAGTCACTAATGAATGACTTTCTTGTGATTCATAAAAAATCAGCCCCATACCACCCTCAAGCTAATGGGCAAGCTGAAAGTTCCAACAAGGTACTATGTACCGTATTGACAAAGATTGTCAATAATGGAAGGTCAGATTGGGACAAACAATTGCATCACGCAATTTGGGCCTTCCGAGTGGCATATAAAACGGCCATTGGAACTACACCTTTCAACCTAGTGTATGGACAGAATGCAATTTTGCCAATTGACTTCTTAGTACCTACACTGAAGGTGGCCCAGCAGTATGAGTGGAACGGTCATGAATTATCTCAGCAATTAGATCAAATTGAAAAGCTGCACGAGACAAGATTGCAAGCGGTAGCAGGCATCTATGCCGCCAAACGGAGACAAAAGGCTTATTATGATGCACATATAAAAGACAAGGGACTAAAAGAAGGCGACTTAGTCCTAGTTTACACCCTCAAACAACACGCAAAGAAGCTCCAAAAACGCGGATATGGACCCATGATTATAAATCGAATCTCCACTAGTGGTGCAGTCAATCTCGCCACACTAGACGGAGACATTCTTCCCAACTACATTAGTGGATGTAGAGTGAAAAGATTCATGGAGCCATTGACTGATCAAATGCTAGCGAGACTGTTAGGAGCTCAAAGTAGGAAAAAAGAAGAAGAACGCATACGAGAAGAAGCGAGACAGGAAGCCCTAGAACGTATCAGAAAACGGAAAGAGTGGATGAGAGAAAGAGACGAGAGATATCGAATAGGAGAAGAACTCATCCCAATGGCTAACTTTAGAGCCACTGAGAACTCCGGACAACAAAGAAGACAGCCTTACTTGAATCTGGGAGCAGGACGAAAAGAGTACCACTTAGTGGATGCTCTCATAGACACAGGAGCAACCATAAGCTGCATTAGATTTTCCTTGTCTCAGAGACTTAAAGAGGAGATACGGCCATCGAAGGCACAGCTAATTGGAATAGGAGGAAAAATTACTCAATGCATAGGTGAGATAACCTTACCTTTACATATGGGAAACAACACTATGGAGCAGAGGCTCTTAGTGTGTCAGGACCAAGATCTGCTTGAAGATGTGGTGTTAGGTCAAGATTGGATCTACGAGTATGAGGTAACCATTCAATTGGCTTTAGGATACATCTCTGCCAGAATAGGACCTCGTGAAGTATTTAGTTTGCTAGACGAACGACCACCCAAAGCTGCTATTATAGAGCCAGAAGTTCATCCCAATGAACAAAGTCAGGATTGTATGTTCACTAGTACTATAGAAACCCCATCGTCAAGTACTTCAGGTGAAAATACCGTGAGTCCTGCGTGCACTCCATCTTTGAGTATAGAGAGTCACAAGAGTGCACAAGAACTTGAAATCCAGCCCAGAGAACCACAAGGCGCAAGAGAGAATATTCCTCTGCAAGTATTGAAGTCTACGTCTATGAAAGTGTACCCTATCCCCCATTCTACACTAGCTTGGATAAGGAAGGATCAAAAGAAGGCATACCTTCAGCAACAGAAAAGTCTTCGACATCAGCATGTCCAATCAAAGAAGAAGACAAAGAGTTTCGAACACTTCAGTCAACCACGACTCAATAGCAGGTGGATCCTAAGGAAACTGATAACGGCACAACCTGATCGAACAAAAATATGGATCCCAAAGTCATGTAATCCAAGGACGACCATCCCAAATAAGGAACATCCTCAGAAGGGCCATCACCATCAAAATGGTCAACAGACACATCAGCCGAGAAAGAGGACATATTGGAGGAAGAAGGAATCTACAGACGCAACACAAACCAACTTGAGATTCCCAAAACAGAATAAGCAAACGTACTACCGAAGAAGCACCGCATTCATCAAAAAGGTGGAGAATACAGTACATTCCATCCAAGTGAAGCAAGTTTGGGTGCCGAAAGACAAGACAAGCTGCATACATCAAGCAACTACTTCTAATTGCACACATGAGAAGTTGTCGAGATCCAAAGTATGCATGATAGGGCCATATTACAAGGCCAGGCATTCGGCACGTCTTTCTTCTACTTCCGGATAGTCATGCACATTTTCCCTTTGGAAATAGGAGAGCACTTGTACATACATAAAAATATTACTCCAAAAAAATTCACTAACCGCTTCGGCTATGGACTAATTTTTATGTTTTCTTTTCAGCAAAAAAATAGAAAAAAATACATGAAAAATTCAGGTATTACCTTTCTCACACCCACGGGAAAGGGATGGCACCATGCACTCGGAGCAACATCGAATTATTAATCAACATATGGAGGAGAATTTCTGAAAAAATATATGGATACTAATTCATACTCCATCTTGAGTGCAGATGGCTTCCACTGATTCCGAAGCAACACAGCAAGAAGAGGTGCAACTTCTTCCGATGGAATCAGTAACTAAAGCAAGAGGTCACTGGTTTAGGGACGATCAGCCAGTGTCGGACCTAATTTTCATGGCTACCATCAAGATCATGGACACTCACCATTACTTTCCTATCATGTCCCAAGATTTCAAGACTATAATACAAGGGTTACCACATATTGAGGACGTATGGACTCAAGCGGGCATAGAGTCATTCTTGAAGATCCCTATATGTGTACCAGATTTTCAGAGGTGTACACAGGTGATGAACACCATGCAGCCTGCAGGAACAAAAATCTCAGTCCCAGAAGCGCAAGTATTGGACAAAGTCGGGAAATGGAAGACCATACAGTTCACACATGAATTGATTAATAAAGCGTTTGGATGGAATCAAGCAGGGATTACTTGTGTGAAGGAAGAATGCCATGACCCGAAGAAGAGATCATTCCTGGAAATCAATCGAATTGACATAGAGGATGCTGTACGACTGGTGCATCAACACTTCTGTTTTCCAGGTATGCACAGGTACACCGCACCTCAAAAGACAGTTGTCCAACTACTGTCACATGCCATGAGACAAATAGGCAACAAAGTGAATCTAACAGGATATGTACAAGAACGATTGTTTGAAGCCCAAAAGAAGTGGGGGCAGAAGAAATTTCTGAATGGGAGTTCAGCGCTGACATTGCTCATATATGAAGCTTTGGACATGAAGAATTGTTTAAGGGAGATGCCATCCTCAGAAGGGCTAGCTACATATGTGAAATCCGCCTCAGTTCCCAAGAAGAAGAAAAGTGCTACGGTTGTGGAAGAGGCAGGAACTAGCTCTCAGCCAAGAATGAGAGGCACCAAAAGACTAAGAGAAGTCAAGACAGATGAAGAAGGAATACCTATGAAAAAAAGAGTCCATGTACTTCCAAAGGTGACACTTACAGGACAGAAACAAATCACGGAGGAAGAGTTGACCAAAGCACTCGAAGAAACGCACAAATATACGGAAGGACAAGTCAACTTACCAGTGCAAGGGCATCACTATCAGCAATCACAACAGGAGTCAAAAACAAAAAGAAGGCTCACTAAGGTCCACCGATACCGTGAAATCGGATTAGACAACTCCAGCTCATCTACTCAAGACAAAGAAGGAAAGGACACATCATTGTTGGATGTGGAAATTCAAAGCGAATCAAAAGACGATGGGCAATGGAACGAACTCAATGAAGTGAATTATGATGAAGAACCAGAAGGCCCCAAATCGATTGATCAAGATATAAAAATGAATCAGAAAACCACAAGCGCAAAGATGGATGAGGAGATTGCGGAAAAGGAGAATGAAGATCAGGATATAGAAACGGAAGAACCATTCACACCTATCAGGGTTGTAGCAGAACCTTCCCCAATGGATGTCACGTTTCAGGGGAATGCTACTAAAAAGAAGAAAGCAAAAGGCGATGATGAAGAACCCAAGATACAACTACAAGTTAGACAGCCACACAACGAGACACTTCAGGTGGCAGAAGGCAAAGATGTACAAACGGGAGAGACTCCAGCAATAGCAAAGACATGGCTAAATGTAGATATCGCTCAGCTCAAGCCTGTTGTACAAGATATGATTCGAACAGCTCTAGATACACAACAGTTAATGCTTGATGCTGATGAAGATTATGACCAAGCCATGCAAGACAAGAAAGAACTCGAAAGAGCAGGCAAAGAGCTTTCTGAAGAACTAGCCAAGGTGCGAGAACAAGCTCTGAACAAAGAAACGGAACTCCAAGCAGTCAAAACACAAAACAGTATGCTAGAAACAGAGCAGACAAAGCTAAAAGATCAAGTACAAGAATTAACAAAGAAATTAGAGATGAGTGAGACTGAGAAGACACGACTTCAAACACGCAGCAAAATCTTAGAGTCTCAGCTCAAGGCCAGTATGGAAGAAGCTGACAACATGCGACAAAGAAATAAAGAGCTAATGACAGCTCTCATTAGTGATCAGCCATTGGCAATAACTGATGACCCACAAAGAAATGTCAAAGACCTGGAAGATCAGATCACAAAATTACAAGATCAGCTCAGACAGGAGCAAGAAGTCATCACGGATTGGGAAAAGAGATACATGGAGGACACCGCAGCCCTCAGAATGAAATGGAAAAAAGCAGAAAATAACTACCTGCGACAGTGCAAGGAAGACACGGAGCACATGAACATTGTGGCTCAGGAATTAATGAAACATCAGGCAACTATTGCTAAGGCCGAAGAGGAAAGCAAACAAAAAGATGATTTAATCAAACGACTGCAGGAGCAATTAGAGCAGCAAGCACAACAGGGGACACCAGTAGTTCCGCCAAGGACCTCGGCTACTGTGGAGGAAGAGGTATGCCCTCTCTCTCCCCCCTTGTATAATTCACCAATAAGGGAGGAAAAGGAGGTTCCATTAGAACCTAACACACACAAACTTGCAGAGCTGAGCAGGACAGAAAGGGCACTACTGGTGTCCCAGCTTACGGCTGAATTTGAAGATCAAGTCATCAATCTAATGAAAGAGGCTAAAATTGACAGCAAGCAACTGGAGCAAATACTAAGGCCATTCAATGTACCATACGGGCTTTTGAAGGAACAAACCAGGCAATACATAAAACATGCTACAAAGAAGGAACCTGATCACAATCTCCAATTCCGGTATGATACTTTTAAATATACTCAGGTAGAGTTTGAGGAGGCAAATCCAATTTGGAGAAGAAAGTTATTGGAAAAGCACCCTACATTACGGGTACAGTGGGAGGCATCACCGTATGAGCTTCAAGTAAACCCATCATTTTGCCCACTACCCCGTCGAAGAGCATGGACACAATTTTGGGAAGGCCAGCGACAAGGTACCATTAATAACCAATGGCTAAATTATCCGCTATTACCTAGTCCACCACACAACTACCTACCGACAGAGGAATACATGGTCAAAACCATGGAATTTTGGCTTGCAAGATATGCTACCGTTCCAGATCTAGCAGTAAAAATGACAAATAAAATATTTAGCATGCTCCTTACAGTGATTAAAGTGTTCCAACACGCACAATATACTTTTTTGAACTTCATCGGTATTACGCAGGGCTCGGAGGCCTTAATTTTTGATTTATCTACTATTCCCAGCCGGTTAACAATTATGGCATATTTTTCTCGGCTCATGTTTCTACCATCAACATACATGCAGACATTTGAAGAAGCATTCTTTACGGGCTTCTTCGAAATAGATTCAGAGATCTTCATTAAAATGACCTCCAACTTGAATGCATGACTGGTGGCCTACGAGATAAGTTTCTTTGCTGACCATAGACAGGCACCAGAGGACGGAGTAAAGTCTCGCCAATGGAAGGAGTTCATGTTATGTCACGCCAATCTGCTAAATCAAAGAGAGCAACAGGTCATTCAAACCTATACCCGTCGCCACAAAAAGCCTGTCGGGGACGACAGAGTCCAGGAGGGGGGCAGTGTCGAGGGCGAGACAAGTAAAAAGAAGAAAAAAAGAAAACAACAAAAGAAACAGCTTCACTAAAAGGCAAATTTGAAGATAGACAAATTTGAAGATACAACTCTGCAGGAAGCCCCGCAGGGGTGCAACACCCATCTCTGCACAGAGCCCCGCAGGGGCACGCACCAGGCTACAAAGCTAAACCCCGGGGTCCAGAGGAGTGGATTTTTCAAACATCAGAGTAGGACCAAAAGTTAGAAAGGGGTAGAGGCTGAAAAGTTGAAGAGGGTGACTAAGAATAGCACATTCCTAGTCACTGGTGGCGTGCGTGGCAAACCAAATCAAGCAGGTCCAATGTGTGCAACCAGGACAAATCAGAGCGCCTCTAAAACGTAATGCAAGATCAAGAATCAGACAACACTGACCACAGGGCGCGTGCGCGAACCAAAGTCTGTCAAAGGAAGCAAAGTCTGTCAAGGGACGACAGAGGCGAAGAGGGGGAGAGTGTTGCAGAGCTAAAGAGCGCACAAAGCAGAGAAAAAAAGACGGGCCCTAAAATTTTTCCGATTTGGACCACATACTTTTGTAACATATTCATTTTTGTAATATATTTCCCTTTGTAAAGGCACTAGAGGAGTCCTCTAGATGCATTCCCACAGAAGAATAGAAGCTTACCCATGTAAAATAGTAGGAAATTAGCTTTTAGTGAATAAAGTGCCGGTCACTTGTGTGAAAGGACCATTTTTAGGGCACTAGTATATAAGTCAAATGTGACTCTTTGTAAAAAACTTTTTGCCATTGTGAGAATAGAGAGCACAGAAATTCGAATTTGTGTCTTCTTCCCTCTTCATCTTCTTCTTCGCGAGCTGGTATGCATGTGTATTGCTTGGAAAGAGTGCTTGTGAGTGTTGTCTATCCTTGAGAGTGTTT
>CM035409.1:123948398-124013398 GCA_020310875.1 Ceratopteris richardii
TCCTCTGCTGGTAGTTCCGGTGGGGAGTCTGGTCTGGGGGTGCTTCATATACTGCTATCTGTGATTGAAGAGTTGATACCTGGGCCCGTAATGCATTGAGTTCCTCGATGATGTCAGGAGCTGGTAGTCCTTGTGGTATTGGTGCTCTTAGTTGGAGTAGTTTATGATCTTCTTTCAGCTTCTGATATTCCTCGTTCATGCTGTCATACTCATCTAACAATCTGACATGATGATCTAGCAACATTTTCATAGATTTGGAGGGCACGGCCTTGAAACGGCTGGGACTTAATGATTGGTCCGGTTGATCTAGGGTAGCTCCTAAATTCTCTTTGTTCTGTTCTTGTAAACATTGGTTCTCTTCTTTTGCTACTGCCAAGTGTCGTCTGAGTAAGCCCATGTTCCTGGTGAGCGTCGCATTGTGAATAGTCTGTGCCCTTAGCAAGTTGTCTATGTCAGTGATGGCCCCCTTTGTCTTTTCTTCACTTTCTAGTTCCAGTTTATGATAAGCCTCTCGTAGCTCTTGGTAGCGGGTGTTTAGTGAGGCATTCTCGATGGAGAGTGAATTGAGCTGCTACTATAAATCATGCGTTGTCTGCTGCAGCGTCCGGTAATTATTGCCAAGAGATGCAAATTCATCTCTTACTTGTGTCATGCAGGTGAACATCTGACGAAATGTGATATCTATAGTAGGTGATAATATTAACGGTGTGCTAAATGAAGCTGGGGTGGGTGTTGATGCAAGGGGTAAGGGAAATGGGGGTGGGAGAGTGGATGCTGTGGTGATTGTGGAAAATTGTGATGTTCCCATATGTGGTGGTGAAATGAATGAAGGGAGTGGTGGTGCAGTGGGTGGGGAAATATCCATGTCATTCGATGTGGTGTCGAGTGTCGTGACTGTGAATAATGGAGTGATAGTGGGTGTGTGCGTGGGTGTAAATACAGGGTTTACAAAGGTTGAAGAGTAATTTACAGAGGGGGTCTCTTGTACTCCTTGGTGGAAAGGGGAAAGCAAAAAAATGGTGGGTCCGGGAGGTGATACAGGGGAGAACGTCAACGGGGTTAGAAATGGAAAAAGGGGTCTTGGAGGTGCAGGGAAGGATGGGAAAGATGGATGGAGAAATGGGTTGGATAGAAGGGTAGAAGTCCTAGGGGGTAGACTGGGTTGTGTAGGTGCAGAAATTGTGGGATGAATGGATGTAAGGAAGGCTTCTGCTGCAGCGCTATCCAAAGATGTGGATGGTCGGGGAGAGATTGGATGTACAGGGGAGATTGGAGAAACGGAGTGGTTGGGGTGGCAGGTCCTTAAGTTACAGTGGTGGTATGTACAGTAGTAGTGTGGGGCAGGGAGTCGATGACAATGGTGTCTTCTGCTACGGAGCCTTCGGGGATGAGACGTGCTTCCCTGACGTATTCTGAAGATTGGCCACCTATGGGTACATGAATGTATTCGCCTGGTTTTGATAATAGTCGTACTCATCGGGGGTCATATTGCGGAAGTGGTTTTCTCTGCAGATATCTCAATGCTTCGTTAGATCCCATGGATTTAACAAGTTCCCTGAAGCCTTTGATGTATACTTATTTGAAACCACCTGAGACAAGTTCTTGCTCTATGAGTGCTTGGCTCTCTTCCTCAGTTAACTTCTTACGTGCCCAAACTTTCTCCATGGTGCGATATAACTTTTTGATCGCCAAGGTGTAGGCTGCTGCTTCAAATGTTTCTTCTTCGTGTGTGCTCGTGTCACCTTGGGTGTCAGTGTGCTGTCCTTGTTCATCTTTCTGCACATTTTCTTGGGAGTCATGAGTGCCCTGGCTGGCTTCATCATTGCCCTTGTCATCATCTATTTCTATTCTTTCCTCTTCAGAGCTGAACACTACTTGTCCTTGTTGTTGATCAGGTGGAGTGGTCGGGTAGCTTGGACTTTCATATTCTTGAGAGAAAATTTGGCCTTCAGAAAACTGAAATACATTTGAAAAGGCATCTGGCATTTCGAAATCAAATGTTGTATCTATGGGTTCCGCTTCCATGTTGGGTATTGGAAAAGAAAACGCTTCCGCACCAATAGTGGTGGGAACTTCTGCTGTAGTGGTGGTAGGTTCCTCAACTGATGTTGGTTGTGAGGTAATCGCACTAGTAGTGCCTTCTATAACGATAGGTCGTGATAACCGTATGCGAATAGGTTGTACAGTTGCAGGGGCTTCCGTCGGAGATTGTTCTGGAGAGGGTTGCGGTGACGGTGATTCTAGGACCTGTAGGCAGGGGATAGTTCCTCTCATGTGCTTTCCTGCTCGTCCTTTGCTGGCCTTCCTAGCTTTCTTTGCAGTCTCTTTGAATGCTTTCAACTCCTCGCTGGTCATTGCACGCTCGATTGGCAAGTCGTATGCCAAACACATATATACAATTCTTGTAAGAGCGCAACATCCATGGATTACTTTCTTCCTTTCCCATAGGTGTTGTGCTAAGTATAGCTGATCAATGATCCAGCTAGCTAGATCAACTGTTTGTGGCCCAGTACAAGCTAAATATAAGCAAAACCAGATGCGCTTGTGGAGCATGGTGAATCTATCCTAAGCGGGGAAAGCAAAATGCGAGCTCAGGTGTGATTGCTGAAATATCTTCCCACTTAATGACGTCGCCACGTTTCATAGGCTCTGGAATCAGCCTCTCGCGCTCTGTAGGAGTATGCATCCCATGGATCTTGATGGCAGCTTTAATCAAATCTTTTGTCAAATAAAACCTTTTGAATGGGGGGTCATTCACCAAGGACGGCAAGATGAATGTGCCTGGTAGATCCTTGTTCTCAGAAGCCATCAAAGTGGTTACCAGATAATAGCATTTCTAGAAATCTGGTTTAGGCAAAGGATCACTAAAGTATTCAGTGAAGCCTGCTCTCACCCAAACATGCTTTAAGTCCTCTGTATTCTGTAGTCCTGTGAACTCTCTTGAGAAAAATTGGTACTTGCCCCACATGCGGGTATCAAAAGTCAAATTGGCCTCAAAAAGAAAATCTGCATCCGCCAATGGGCCTGCTAATCCTTAGAACCAATGAGAGTTGTAATGAATCTTCTCAGTGTAACCCTTAGGAGGATCTTCAATTGGCATAGGTCCTGGAAATCCTTGAAATTCTGGTGGTTGAGCCGTAGGATGTGGTTCAGCTAGTAGTTCACCAATATTGGCCATAGGTACGCTAGGGCCAGCTTCAGATGGTCCTTCTGCCTGCATGATGAGTGATGCGAGTGTGTAGTAGATCTGCTACAAAAGATTAACACATTAGTATGGGAATTAATCATGATCCCATTAAAGTGAGACCGCAATCCCTTTCCATAACCGATGTGTAACCCGTGTAGCCAAGTGTTGTGATGTGGTTTATGGAGTGATTGTTGCAAAAACTAATGCAGGTCTCTAGACACCTACGTGCTTCAGATGATGCATACATTTCGCGATGAGATGTTATTACAAGTGATGTTGGGTTATGTGGATTTGTACAAGGTTCAGTCGTGAATGAGTTATAACAAGGTTGTAGATTAGTCGGGGTGGGAGTTATGTTAGACAATGGGTTTTGAGGAGACAACTGGATACGTTTCAATATCCACTTCCTAAGAGTTTCTAAGCGGGTGGTATGTTTCTACTAAGGGGTAAAAGGTGATATCGGATGTGGTGGTATTGAGGGTTGAAGAGATTTCTGAGGGGTATATATTACATGGCTTGAGGGTTGAGCTATAATACACTGTTTGGGTACCCAAATCTGCGTGGGTGTGGGTCGATTTGTGAGGTACTTCTTGGCAATCCAAATGTGTCGAATGTTCGTACTTGTAGAAGAAGGTCGAAAAGGCTTTGGATACTGCTTCTGATTCTGCCGTAACTTCTTCTTGTCATTGTCCATGTTGTTGAGATCCGTCGGTGGTTTCTATCCTTTTGGCACCCATATTTATCTCGTGCCTCTTGCTTTGTGATGCTGATACTGCTTTCCTCCTTATGTCCTCTCATATTGTCGTCGGTCTGGGTTCCTCTGTTGTGGTTGACTCCTTTGTGGTTGAGTTTGAGAGGTCTGATGGACGCTTTGCTTTGGAAAAGAAGGGAGGTCCAACACTTGCGAAACCTGCCCATTAGGAAGTGAGGCATTCCGTACCACAGATCTAGGCCAATCCACAGTAAGTGTGGAAGGATGGGCACTGCAGGATGTTTTGCCCATGTGGCTGCTGATGCAGTCCACCTGACCGCTGATTGTCCCCATTTGTCCGACAATCATCCCCATTTGTCCGCTGCAGGAAGACCGCAGGAAAACCTCTTGACAATCTTTTATCTGGCAACGATCCATCGCCAAGATCTCATGGGTTGACTTTGGAAGGAGCGTGCTTAGCCGAGGGCTTTGACCAAATATCTTCCGGTCCTCCGTCGCAAGCGTTTCATAGGGTCACGGGTCATAAACCTCAGGCGGAGGGTTGTTAGGGAAGTCAAGCGGTATCACTCGCTTTTGATTTAAGGTTCCAATCTGCAAGGAGCCTTGTCTAAGATTTAGGTCCATTGAGTGATCGTATAGCCAATCTTGGCCAAGGATTAGGGGTTCTATCAGGTCCTCATCATGGCACACTAGTAGTTTCACTGTCATGGTCACTTCGTGTATGAGGATAGGAAGGTCCACCTCACCCATGCAAGGGATTTCCATGCCTCCTAGCCCTATGAGGTATGCCTCAATTGGCCGCATTTCTATTCCTGATTTCTTATAGTGGGACCATCTAATCGTACTAGTCACAGTCCCTGAGTCAATTAACGCCCTGAGCTCTTGGCAAGGGTTGCTGTGCTCTAGCCTGACTGTAATGAATGGTCTCAGGTCCACTATGCTAGGATGAGTACTTGACTTTGCTTGACACATGGCCATGGGGTATCTGGGTGTTGTTTCCAGATGGGTATAATGTTCTCTCCCTAATACTTGTCTTCTTAGCTTTATGTGATTAATGCGTTCTATAGCTTCTGCCTGAGCTTCAACACGTATCCTATTTTCTTCCTCCTTACGCTTCTTTGCCAGCGTGAGTCGTCTAAGCATATCCTCAGTAAGAGGTTCCTAATATAACTGGACTCTACAGCCACTAATGTAATTAGGCACTATGTCTCCTTCAAGGGTGGCTAATTGTACTGCTCCACTTGTTGAGAGTCTGTTAATGATCATAGGTCCATAACGTCTCTTTTCTAACTTCCATGCGTGTTGTTTCAACGTATATAATAGGAATAAATCTCCTTCTTTTAAGCCTTTATCTTTCACATGTGCATCAAAATATGCTTTCTGTCGCTTCTTTGCTCCGTATATTCATGCTGCTGCTTTCAGCTTAGTTTCTCATAATTGTTCCAAGTCCATTATTCTTGCTGATAACTCATGGCCGGTCCACTGATGTTCTTGTGCAACCTAAAGGGTCGGTATCAAAAAGTACAAAGGAAGCACTGTTAAAAGTCAAGCTTCAAGCTACAAATTCGTGGGGAATCTTTCATGGACATGTGGAGCAATCAAAGGAAGCCAAAAGCCACGAGATTCCATCAAGAAAAGTCACTCAACCACTCCCCAAGTCATCTCAACTAAGTCCTCCAAGTTAGGAGGCTGATTTGGAAAGGTAGTTTCTAGATTTTAGGGGCACACTTCTCACTATAAAAGGAGCATGTATCCCGACTTCTTTTGGACCATCTTCTTGGAATTTTAGCTCATGTAAAGTGAGCACTAAGTGCTGGAGTTGTGATAAGCAAGCCCCTTGCTTAAGCTAGCCCCTTGCTTGCTTGTTTGTTTTCTTTTAGTAGGCATATCTATGTGTGTGCGCAGGCAGTGTTGCAACTCTCTACCCTTGAGTTGTTAGCATTGGTTCTCCCTCATATTGTATCCATTTGATGTAATTCTTGTCTCATTGGATAGCTATTAGAGTCTATTTTATGCTCACAAAGTCTCTGAATCATTCTCTGAGTAATCTGGGAGCAACATGCATTTTAGTGAAGTTGTGTGATTGATATCTCTCTTGGTGTGTAGGCTCTGTTGGAAATATTTTGCTCTCTGTTGCAAGGGCTGGTTCTCCTTCTCTATGTATCCATTGGCTCTGATTTTGGTGTCATTGGGTAGTTATTAGTGTCCTCTAACGTTGACCCAAGTTTTAGATTCATTCTCTGTATAATCTCTGAGAAAAGCTTGTTGGAGTGAAGTGAGGTATCTGCTTGACTGGCAGTTGTGAGCATTCAACTAGCTCATGTTGTAGACATTGTTTCTCCTTGTGTAAGCATCCATTTGAAGTGAAATTTGTTTTGTTGAAAAGCTCTTGGTGTCTACTACAGGTCTACAAAAGCTCACTGGAGTTCTCTGCATAAGCTCTGAGTAAGAGCATTTTTGGTGTGTAGAGGTCAAAGAAGGATACCTGTGGAGGTCATTCACGCTTCATCATTGCTTAGGGGTTGAGATACTTCCCCCATCAGTGGTATCAGAGCATTTGGGCATCTTGGAGGCATCACATACAAGCAAGAAGACCTCTTGGAGTTGGTGGTTGAAGATTTGCATCAACAAAAGCTTCTTGGAGGTAGCTCACATCAAGGGGGAGCTATTCTACTCAAATTTGCAAGAACACAAGGTGTCCATCTAAGGAAAGCTTTGGATTGAGGTAACCTCAGAGCCTCATTTTCATTTTACACACATTGGAGCATTAGCCAAGGGCTAGGTCAAGTATCAAAGACTAGATATGGGAGACTTCAACACTCAAATTGAAAAGCTAGACAAAGGTAACTATCAACCATGGAGATTTAGGGTCTCCAACTATCTTATGGGCAAGGGCCTTTGGGGGTTGATTAGTGGAAGTGAACCAAGACCTAGGTTGGATGAGAATCCAACCAATGACCAGAGAAGGGCCTTTAGGGAATGGAATGAAAGAGACAAGAGGGTTATCTTTATTCTTTCCCAACACATTAGCAATAGCATGATCGGCCATATCCAAGACTTGGATTCAAGCATGAAGGTATGGGAGACACTTGAAAGGCTTTATTCAACAAGCACCAAAGCAAGGAAGATCCAACTCAAGAATGAGCTCAACAACCTTAGGAAGAGCTCAGGGAGTACATACTTAAGGTCAAGGAGTTATCAGATGCATTGGGATCCATTGGAAGCCACATAGACGATGACGATCTTGTGGCTTATACTTTCAATGGTTTGAGAGATGATGAGAAGTGGAAACCCTTTACCACTTCAGTTTATGTAAGGGATAATCTTCCCGATTTTGAGCAATTGGTTGCTCTCATGGTCACCGAAGAAATGAACATAGGTGGAAGTTCAACTAAAAGCAAGGATGCACAAGTTTTCTATGCAGGTAATCAAAGGGGCAAAGGAAGACGAGGACAAGGAAGGGGCAAAGGAAGGTTTGGAGGAAGGCAAGGCCACTCAAGCAATCAAGGACATGACCAAGGCACCTCATCACAAAGAGGAAGAGGAAGAACAAGAGGAAGAGGAGGACGACATCAACAAAACAGGAATCAAGATGGTGAAGGATGTTACATATGTGGCAAGTTTGGCCACTATGCTAGAGATTGCTACCAAGGAGGAAACCAAAGGAGCTATAATCAAGGTTCTTCATACAAAGGCCAAGGTAATTATGCTTCTACAAGTTCAGAAAATGACAATCTCTTGATGATGCACATGAATGGGAATTCAAGCAAAGTAGATAACACTTGGTATATTGATAGTGGATGTAGAAACCATATGAGTTGCAATGCTTCTTTGTTTACTAATCTACATGTTCCCAAAGGTAAAGGACATGTAGAAACAGGTGATGATACAGCCCATGAGATCTCCCATGTTGGAGATGTAGCTTTGGATGACAAGGAGGAAGGAAGATGTCTCAAGGATGTCTTGCATGTACCTACTATCACAAAGAATTTGGTGTCCGTTGGGCAAATGGTTGAAAGAGGCTATCAAGTAAGGTTCAACAAAGGTGGATGCTTTGTGGAGAACCCTAAGCAAGGTTACAAGGTCATAGCAAGAGGAAAGAAGCAAGGGAGACTCTTCACTTTGGAGGTAAATTCTCATTCCACTCAACATGTCTACTTCACATATGGCAACAAGAGGATTTCGGAGTTGGACTTGTGGCACAAGAGGATAGGTCACATCAACATACAAAGAATGAAGGAAATGCAATTCAAGAGGCTGGTTGAAGGTCTTCCCAACTTCCAAGGACAAGGTATGAAGCATTTATGTGAATCTTGTCAACTAGGGAAGCAAGCGAGACTTCCATTCAAGAAGAGTGGCTACATAAGCCAACATCCATTGGAGTTGATACATACAGATGTGTGGGGGCCAAGCAAAGAGCAATCCATTGGAGGTAACAAGTACTTTGTCACTTTTATAGATGATTGCACAAGGATGGTTTGGGTTTATTTCATCAAAAACAAATCATATGTGTTTACATGTTTCAAAGCATTCAAGGCAATGGTAGAGAAGGAAACAGGTACATATATCAAGAAGCTAAGGTCCGATGGAGGGGGAGAATATTTCTCAAATGAGTTTTCTGATTTTTTAATGGATCAAGGCATCAAGAGGCAAGTAACATGCAGGTAAACATCCCAACAAAATGGAGTAGCAGAGAGAAAGAATAGATACATTGCCGAGATCACTAGAGCAATGCTTAATGAGATGAATGCACCTAACATGTTTTGGAGTGATGCAGCAAATACCGCCGTGTATCTTATGAATAGGGCTCCTACCTCAGGGATCCATGGTTTGACACCATATCAAGCCTATTATGGTAAGAAACCTGATCTTTCCCACTTGAAGATATTTGGATGTACGTGTTATGTACATGTGCCAAGTGAATTGAGGCACACGCTACAACCAAAGGCAGCAAAGTGTGTGTTTCTAGGATATTCAAATGATCATAAAGGTTACAGGTGCTTCAACCCAAACACAAAGGACTTGAGGATATCAAGGGATGTAGCATTTGATGAGCTACTCCCTTGGTATAAGAAGTATGATTGTATGCAGGACTATGAAGAAGAAAAGCATGGACATGATGAAGAACAAATCGACCTAGAGCCAAGCGGCCCAAGGTGTTCCATCAATGAAGATAGTTCAAGCATGAACTCACCATGGAGGGGGAGATCTTCATCAAACTATGAAGCACAATCAATCAACAAAGGCAAAGCAACATTGGTGGAGTTGGATGAAGAAGGTAATGAAGTTGAAGATGATGAAGGACACATGATGGAGAAAGAAGCCACGTCAAAGAAAGAGATCAAGTTCCCAAGGCAAAGGAGGTTTATTCCTCCAAAAGGTGAAGAAAGGAAGTCTTCTAGAGTTAAGTATCCAACTCAAAGGTTTACTTATGATTCATACATGGCAACTCATTATGCATATATGAACAAAGTAGTAGAAGATCATGAGCCCGATTGCTATGAAGATGCAAGCAGGTACACCGAATGGAAAGAGGCAATGCAAGAAGAGATCGACGCACTTGAGGAGAATCAAACATGGACTCTAGTGCCCAAGAAGGATAACATGAAGGTAATAGGTAATAAGTGGGTGTATAAAGTAAAGAGGAATTCAGATGGATCTATTTCTAGGTTCAAAGCAAGATTGGTGGCCAAGGGTTTTGCACAAACCTATAGAGTGGACTTTGAAGAGACATTCAGCCCCGTGGCAAAGATGAGCACCATTAGGACACTCATTGCAATGGCTGCTAGCAAAGGATGGAAGCTTTTCCAATTGGATATCAAGAATGCCTTTCTCAATGGAGACTTGGAAGAAGAGGTATACATGGAGCAACCACTAGGTTTTGTTCATAAAGAGTTTCCACATCATGTTTGTAGGTTGAAGAAGGCACTTTATGGCCTAAAGCAAGCTCCAAGGGCTTGGAACCAAAGATTGGTGGACTATTTGATCAAATGTGGTTACAATCAATGCAAGGCGGATCCATCTCTCTTCATCAAACAAAGAGGAGAACTTGTAGTCTACATGTGCGTGTATGTAGATGATCTTATCATTACAGGTAATGATACAAAGGGCATTGAGGAGATCAAGGCAAAGCTTGGAAAGGAGTTTAGGATCTCTGATCTTGGAGATCTTAGGTATTTTCTTGGCATTGAAGTTGTATACAAAGAAGAAGGTATTATGCTCATACAAAGGAAGTATATTCTAGACCTATTTGAGAGGTTTGGGATGCTACATTGCAAGCCTATTTCAAATCCCATGGAAGTTAATGTAAAGCTAAGCTCCATTGATGGAGAGCCATTAGAGGATGTAACCTTGTATTGATCTATTGTAGGATCTTTCAATTATGCCACAATAACTAGGCCCGACATAGCATATGGAGTTGGAGTGTTATCACAATTTATGCATAGTCCAAGGACTACACACTTGCAAGCTGCAAGAAGAATGTTACGATATCTCAAGGCCACTATAAATGAAGGATTGTTCTATTAATTTGATGATGATATGCAGGTCAAAGCTTATTCTGATGCCGATTGGGCCGGTTCGAAGGAGGATAGAAGAAGTACAAGTGGTTACCTAGTCATGCTAGGTAGCAAGATCATCTCATGGATTTCAAAGAAGCAACCCACGGTGGCATTATCTTCCACGGAGGCTGAGTATAGAGCTTTGGCTCAAGTCACATGTGAGCTAATGTGGATTAAGAAGTTATTTATGGAGCTTAATTTGCAGGTTGACACATATCCAATTTTTTGTGACAACATGAGTAGCATTCATCTAGCATCGAATCCTGTCTATCATGCTAGAACCAAGCATATTGAAGTGCACTATCACTTCATAAGGGAAAAGGTGATATCCAAGGAAGTTTCAGTACATCATATTGGTACCAAGGACCAAGTTGCGGACATGTTTACAAAGGCTTTGGATGGGATGAAGATTTCAAAATTCAAGCAATGCATCAACATGAAGGAGCTTGGATGAGAACGAAGAATTGAAGCTTGAGGGGGAGTGTTAAGAGTCAAGCTTCAAGCTACAAATTCGTGGGGAATCTTTTATGGACACGTGGAGCAATCAAAGGAAGCCAAAAGCCACGAGATTCCATCAAGAAAAGTCACTCAACCACTCCCCAAGTCATCTCAACTAAGTCCTCCAAGTTAGGAGGCTGATTTGGAAAGGTAGTTCCTAGATTTTAGGGGCACACTTCTCACTATAAAAGGAGCATGTATCCCGACTTCTTTTGGCCCATCTTCTTGGAGTTTTAGCTCATGTAAAGTGAGCACTAAGTGCTGGAGTTGTGATAAGCAAGCCCCTTGCTTAAGCTAGCCCCTTGCTTGCTTGTTTGTTTTCTTTTAGTAGGCATATCTATGTGTGTGCGCAGGCAGTGTTGCAACTCTCTACCCCTGAGTTGTTAGCATTGGTTCTCCCTCATATTGTATCCATTTGATGTAATTCTTGTCTCATTGGATAGCTATTAGAGTCTATTTTATGCTCAAAAAGTCTTTGGATCATTCTCTGAGTAATCTGGGAGCAACATGCATTTTAGTGAATTTGTGTGATTGATATCTCTCTTGGTGTGTAGGCTCTGTTGGAAATATTTTGCTCTCTGTTGTAAGGGCTGGTTATCCTTCTCTATGTATCCATTTGCTATGATTTTGGTGTCATTGGGTAGCTATTAGAGTCCTTTAAAGTTGACCCAAGTTTGAGATTCATTCTCTGTACAATCTCTGAGAAAAGCTTGCTGGAGTGAAGTGAGGTATCTGCTTGACTGGCAGTTGTGAGCATTCAACTAGCTCATGTTGTAGACATTGTTTCTCCTTGTGTAAGCATCCATTTGAAGTGAAATTTGTTTTGTTGGAAAGCTCTTGGTGTCTACTACATGTCTACAAAAGCTCACTGGAGTTCTCTGCATAAGCTCTGAGTAAGAGCATTTTTGGTGTGCAGAGGTCAAAGAAGGATACCTGTGGAGGTCATTCACGCTTCGTCGTTGCTTAGGGGTTGAGATACTTCCCCCATCAAGCGCAACATTCTGACCAAAAACCATCAGAAAGGGAGTTGCATTGAGTACGGTCTTGTAGGCCACTCGATATGCCCAAATAGCGTGGTGTAACTGTTTGTCCCAATCTGAACGTTTGTTGTTCACGAGTTTTGTCAGTATGTTACAAAGGATCTTATTAGTGCTTTCTACCTGACCACCTAGTCTATGCAGAGTGCAATGTACGATATTTCGAATAATGTTGCTTTAATGCACCTACATGTGCTAATTGCAACCAGTTTGCATGTTCTGATTCATCTACACAACAGGCAAGACTTTTGACTATCCTATTTATATATGCTTCCTGCTATGATTTGATATCTCTGTGACTTAGTAATCTCTCCTTCCTTGATCCAGATCCTAGGATTCTTGGGTCCATACGTGAGAATAGGGACTATCGACTTAGCCAATTCTGGTGCTATCTCAAGGTTAAACAAATATGCATCTGGTAATTCATCCGCTATTCCTTGAGGAGCTTCTCCTGAGGTTAATCTTGAGAGGTGGTCAGCTCTAAGATGTGTCTTTCCTTTCCTGACTACTACTTCGAAGTCATACTCCATGACTAATAGAAACCAACGTATCAGTCTTCCCGTGTCACATGGTTTATTGACTAAGTACAATAATGCTTGATGATTGGTGAAGAATTTGAACTTGTTTGCCAACAAATAATGTCTGAATTTCTTTACTGCGTAGATCATTCCTAATCCTTCTCGTTCCGTCCTGGTGTAATTTCTTTCTGTTGCGTTCAACTGTCTGCTTGCATAAGCTATGGGGAGATCTATGTTACCTTCATTTGGGGTTGTGCTAACACACATCCTATGGCATAGTTAGATGCATTGACATGTACATGGAATGGCTTAATCCAATCCGAGGTTGTCAATATAGGTGCTGAGCACAAACATCATTTAAGTTCATTGAATGAATTCTCACATTCATCTGTCCATTCAAACTTGGTCAAAAGAGAGTACAGAGGCTTGGCTATGATTGCATACATGTGTATGAATCGTCTGTAATAAACCCAATGACCCATAAATGCCTGTACCTCTTTTACGTTATTCGGCCTAGGTAGATCTGCAATTACTTTCACTTTTTCTTCATCCGTAGAAATTCCGTTCTTTGACACAATGTGTCCTAGTATTTTTCCTTTTCTGACCATGAAAACACACTTTTCTAGGTTCAGACAAACCTGATATTCTCGACATTTGTCAAATACTTGCCTTAATTCTGGGATATGCATCTGCTTGATATTCGAATGAGCACATATGTCATCGACATAAACTTCCAAATTCTTGCGTAAGAATTCCTTAAAAACATGACACATGAGTCACTGGAAGGTGGCGGGTGCATTTGTTAAGCCAAAAGGCATTACACGAAAACAAAAATGCCCCATTCTGTGGCAAAAGCCATCTTGTGTTGATCTTCTAGAGCAATGGCTACTTGATTATAGCCTGAAAAACCATCAAGAAAGCTGTAAACTTCCTTGCCTGCAACTCTTTCCAATAAATGTTCCATGATAGGAAGAGGATAACTATCTCTAATCGTGGAGGCATTAACTTTTTTGAGGTTAATACACACATGCAATTTTCCATTCTTCTTGGGCACAACCACAATGGGGGATACCCATTCGGTATGCTCAATTTCGTAAATGAATCCTGCTTCTATCAAACGATCTATTTCCTCTTTAATCTTCGCAGCATAGTTATCATTGTACATGTATGGTTTCTATTTTGTAGGTTTTGCATCTGGAGTCATAGGGATTCTATGGGACCATATGTCTGGATCTACTCCTTTCAAGTCTTTGTAACTCCAGGCGAACACATCTCTATATTTGCGCAATAGGGCAACTAACTGTTATTTGTCTTCATTTGTCAAATCTGTTGGAGTTAGACGTCTGTAGGAGCACGCGAACAACACAAGGAAGAAGAAGAATCTTGGAGCACAAACACACAATACTGAATGTATTACTAGAGAATGTACAAAGATAAGTAGCCCATTAGGGCAATAGGCGTATATACAAGCCGGGGGAAAAAAACCTCCTAAAGAGGGAAAAAAGTGCCCCGACGGTCCTAGTGTGTTCACACACATCACTACCTAAATATATCAAAAAATCCCCCCTGGGAGTGATGCGGTGAACAAGGAGCTGGCACTCATGTATAAGGAAGTGCCAAGCTATGTGGAAATCACTCCACAAAAGGAAGTAAGCCCAAAGCTTTGCGGAAAGCTTCAAACTTCTCCCTACGCAGAGCCTTCGTGAAAAGGTCTGCAATGTTCTCCTGTGTGGGCACATATGCCAAGCTGATCTCCCCAGCAGAGAACCTCTCCCTGACATAGTGATAATGCACCTCAATGTGCTTAGTGCGAGCATGGAACACAGGGTTCCTCGCAACTGCCAATGCGCTCTGACTGTCAGTGAAGATGGTGGTGGCAGAAGACTGGCCAACACCCAAATCAGCCATAAGGCATCTGAGCCACACACACTCAACAGTCGCTGTGAAAGCTACCCTATACTCAGCCTCACAACTGGAAGTGGCCATAGTAGGCTGCTTCTTGCTCAACCAAGATATACATGAGCTACCAAGCATGAAGCAAAAGCCACTAGTGGACACACGAGTGTCATAGCAACCAGCCCAATCTGAGTCAGAAAAAGCATGCAAATCTAGCGGTAGTGATCTCCCCTTGCGATAAAACAACCCAAGTAGTCGAGTACCACTCAAGTAGCGAAAAATGCGCTTAACCGCCTTCCAATGCGTGACTCTTGGGCAATGCATAAACCTGCTCATCTGTGAGACAGCAAACTGAATGTCTGGCCGAGTAATGCATAAGTAAATCAAGCATCCAACAGCCTGCTGATAGAGAACAACATCAAATGCATCTCCAACATCATGAAGACTGAATCCTAAACCTGTCTCCATAGGAGTGGCAATAGGCTTACAGTCTTCAAGGCCAAAATGCTGCAATAATGTGTCAATATATTTCGTTTGACACAAAGCCATTCCACCATCAACTTGCATAAACTGAATGCCCAAATAGTGATGCAAATGCCCCAAATCAGACATCTCAAATGAGGCATGCAAATCAGCCTTGAAATCAACAATGATCAGAAGCACATCATTAGCACGCTTAACATATAAGGTGCTTTCAGTTGGACTTTTCACAAAACCATGTGCAACCAGATATGCATGTATCTTCTCATATCAAGCACGTGGTGCTTTCCTTAAACCATATAATGCCTTCTTTAACCTGCACACCTGGTTTTCATGCCCTTTGTGCACAAAGCCACGGGGCTGAAAAACATACACTTCTTCGTGCAAGTCACCATTCAGAAATGCTGTTTAAATGTCCAACTGATGTACATTCCAACCATGATGGGCTACAAGTGCACAAATGCTCCGAACAGTAGTCATACGGCATGTAGGTGCAAAGGTCTCATCAAAATCAATGCCTCTTTCCTGCGCATAACCCTTTGCAACAAGCCTAGCCTTATACCTGTCAACTGTACCATCAGGTTTACGCTTCAGCTTGTATACCCACTTAGTGCCAATGGCCTTCTTGCCAGGAGGCAAGTCACATAAAGACCATGTACCATTCTTCATTATAGCATCATATTCAGATAGCATGGCAGCCATCCAATTTTCTGAATTCTGTGCTTCATCAAAAGAAACAGGCTCATTCTCATCACAGAGACTAGACGCAGCCATAGCATAGCAATCTGATGCAAAGGAGGCACTATGAGAGCCTGAACGAGTACGATATGACAAAGGTGCATCTAATTTGCTGTCACGCAAAGTCTGCACCAGACATTTTGGCATAGTTTTTGCCTGCTCAATATCAGCTCTCTCATCAACAAGTGCATCATGTAAATCTGCATCAGAAATAGAATGATCTGCATCATCATATGAAACCTGCAAAGGCTGAGAAGTTGCCTCATTAGGACCAGCACTAGACTGTCCACCTGTAAAAAGAGGCATCAACGTATCATACATGTTTTTGGAGCTAACATATGTCTCCTTAGTACATGAAAGCAATGGCTGAATAGCATCTTCCACAAAGACAACATCATGGCTAACCAGAATGCGTTTGGTCTGTGGATGATACAGACGATAGCCTTTACTTTCAAAACTGTACCCAACAAAAATACATTTTACTGCCTTATCATCCAATTTTCTGCGATGTTGTTCAGGCACTAATGCATATGCCAAACAACCAAAAACACGCAGATGAGCAACAGATGGCTTTCGGTCATGCCAAGCCTCATATGGAGTGATAGACTGCAGTGCTTTAGTGGGACACCTGTTCAGTACATATGCTGCACACATGACAACCTCAAGCCAAAAACTATGTGGTAAAGCCTGACTCTTGACCGTGCACCTCGCCATCTCCATGAGTGACCTATTCTTTCGTTCAGCAACTCCATTCTCTTGAGGTGTATACGGCACTGTACACTGGTGTTTTATCCCATGTTCAGCCAGAAATGCATTAAAATTAGAAGACATATATTCGCCCCCCTCGATCAGAACAGAGGGTGCCCATTTTTACATGCTGACAAATTTTCAGCCAAAACCAAAAACTGTTTAAAGCACATGAACACTTCGGACTTTGCTTTGAGTGGATATAGCCATGCATGCCTGGAGAAATCATCAATGAAAGTCACGAAGTAAAGGTAATTCCCAAAAGAGGGTGTCTGCATAGGACCACAGACATCATTATGTACAAGCTGCAATTTTTGCGTAGCCCGAACTGAACCATCTTTTGGAAAGGAGGAACGCTGCATTTTGCCCAAAATGCAGCCTTCACATACATGTTTTCCAGGTGCCTCTAGCTTGGGCAAAGAAGACACCATATCAGATTTCTGTAGGCGTAGCAAACTAGTAAAATTCAGATGACCAAAGCGTGCATGCCAAAGCTTTGCATCTGACATAGCCTGAGAATCATGAACTGCACATGCCGAATCATTCACAGATCTTTCATAGTCTATGAGCTTATACAACCCACGACATAAAATGCTAGAAGCAATAATCACATCGCCATTTGATAGATCATGAACTGTACACCTGTCATCAACGAATTTCACAACCAAGCCAATCTTGGCTAATGCAGAAACTGATAACAGATTCTTCTTGATCCCTGGCACAAATAAGGCATCTGACAAGGTGAAAGAACTACCATCAGCAGTAGTCAGAATGATCTTACCAACTCCCATAACAGGATAAGAGGAGTTGTTGGCACATGTGACAGTATTCCTTGTAGGGTCAGGCTTGAGTGAAGAGAAGAAACTGCATTGCGAGGTAATATGTTTGGTCGCCCCACTGTCAAAGTACCAAACATCTGAGTCCACTGCAGACATGCACTGCTCATGAGAAGATGGGTCAAAACTACAGACAATAGTAAACGCCCATTCTTCTTCCTGCACAAGATTAGCAGACTCTGTTTTTGGTGTAGAGGCTTCTGCAACAACCATTCCAGCCTCCTTTTTCTTTGCCTCTTTTGCAGCCAGTTTTGGATAGTTCTTTATGATATGATCATTCCATTTACAGTACTTGCAAAATAATTTCTGCTTTTCTGATTTCTTCTCATCTTTATCCTGGTTCTTCGAATGTGCAACATTTACAGATTTCTGCTTACTAGTAGAAGAGCTCCATTTTCCTTTGCCCTTCTAATTAGCCAGGAAAGCTTGATTTGCAACACGCATAATGGACCTGTTTTGCCTGGACTGATCTTCCTGCAACAGAACAGAGACTAACTCCTCAACTGATAAGGCATTCGGATTGCCTTTCATCATCGACCGAAGAGTAGAAGCAAAACTCTGATATGAATCAAGAAGACCATTCAGAACGGTCTGCGCAAGTGAGCTATCTGGTATAACCTCATCAGCAGAAATCAACTGCTCCTTCAAATCTTTGATCTTCGTTAGGAAACTGTCCATAGAATCACCTTCATTCATGTGCTCACTCTCCAAGTGTTTTCAGAGGTAAGCAACACGAGCCTCATTCCTAGCTTGGTACAATGTGGTAAGTGTATCCCAAGCATCCCTAGCTGTTCTGCAAGAGCGAATATGAGGAATAATGGCACGTTTGACAGACAAAGCTATCAATGCATATGCATGGGCATCTCTACCATCCCAACAAATTTGCTCTGTAGTAGGTGCAACAGAAACAACAGCACGAACATGAATCTGCGGAATATCATCTTCGACACCATCTTCATCAGCTCCAACACCTGTATTTGTAGTACCTGTCATTACAGGTGTAACAGGACGTCTTTCAACACCCTGCACAATGTTCCACAATCCTTTTGCAACCAAAACATGTCGCATCATATAAGCCCATAATGGGTAGTTGGTACCATCCAACTTATCCTCAACAGCCAACATACGGAATACATCACTGCTTTCAGCCATGGCCGGTGACTAAAGTACCTTGATGCAGAAAATTGACTGTATCTCAAAAAGTTGAACAGAACTGCCCAGACGAGATCTGCTAGACCTATAGCAGACTTCGAGACGCTTAAACTGGCGAACAGAAACTGGTATATACCTTTGGCACAAAAAGACGAAATAGCCTGCACAAGCACTGTGATAGTGCATTCGGAGGCCGAAACGAGCTCAGATCGCATTTTCGGCACCACAGAACGAAGCAGTTTTGATCTCAAACACATGCTGAGTATGCTCACCAAAATTCGTGCGATTCTGAGACTGCAAATGGAGGAGTGTCGACGGCACCCTAGATGAAGCGACGACCTGCTCTGATACCAATTGTTGGAGTTAGACGTCTGTAGGAGCACGCGAACAGCACAAGGAAGAAGAAGAAGCTTGGAGCACAAACACACAATACTGAATGTATTACTAGAGAATGTACAAAGATAAGTAGCCCATTAGGGCAATAGGCGTATATACAAGCCGGGGGAAAAAAACCTCCTAAAGAGGGAAAAAAGTGCCCCGGCGGTCCTAGTGTGTTCACACACATCACTACCTAAATATATCAACAAAATCATGCCCAATGTAGGTACATTTCTCTTCTTCTCCTTCTATGGAAACTATTATTTTTTTGGTTTTCTCTCGATTATCATATACTTCTCCAACATCAGCTTTTCTGTTAGGCATTCGTACCATGATTTGTCTATCTTCTATCTTATACTTCTTGAAGTTCCCCCGAACCTCAAACAAGGATTCTTCTTCTTCTGACATGGTTTCTTTCTTCTTTCTTTTCTTACCTTCACTTTTAGCAGTCACTTGTGTGGCTAACCTCACCTGATCCATAATTTCTTTGTGTCTATGATGGTGAGTTTCTACTTCATAGAAATATTCTTCGTCTGATGCAAATGGAGGGTCCATAATAATTGACTCTAGATCAAAGTCACTTGCATCCTCAAATGCATCAGTGCTAGGTTCACATTCTTCAATAATCGAATCACACATGATTGGCTCTATCGTGAAAATTGAAATGTCATAGCCATCCTCGTGACAGTGGGGTGTCCACTGTTCTTCATTGATGGCTACATCCATGGTTGCTAGGATTTTTGACCAACCATGAGGCTCAAATTCCTCATATGGAAATACTACAGGTGCATAAGCTGGGTCTTGAAGAGTTCGTGGATGTTGTTCTGCACCTAAGGTCCTGGCTTCTAATTGTTCTTTCTCTTGTTTGGCTACTTTACACATCCATAAATGAGTATCCTCATGGAACCATGAGGGGTCTGATTCTAATGAGTGTACCGATTCTGTCTCTTCTTGTGTCTTATGGACGGTATTCCATTGTATTGGGGGTACATCTTTATTGGAATAGTCTTTAAGATTGACTTTCGTAGTCACTCCTAAATGTTGCAAGTACAAAGAATTAGTTCCCCAATCTTGTACAATTTGCAACTGACGCATGAATGGTCGTCCTAATATCATCTCGTATGCATGGTTTTTCCCAAAATCACAAATGGCAAAAGTATGCTCAAAATTCTACACCACAAGTGGTGAGAGATATGCCTTCTAGTAAGCCTAATGGTTTCTCTATGTGTCCATCAGCCATTTCTAGCTTCATCCTGGTGGGTATTAATGCTGGCTTACCCCAACGTTTCCATAAAGTGGTGGTAGCAGTGGCTACTCCGGCTCCTGAATCTAAGATGGCTTTCGTGGTGTAGCCTTGATGGGTTATTGGAAGATAAGTGTTACCTTCCTCTCCTTCGCTTACATCTCCTATCCTTTCTATGGGTATCTCTGGTACCTTCGTGTGTGTTCCTATCTGTGAGGGTGTAGTAGCAAGCTCAGGGAATTGATTTGCTACATGCTTCCACAATTCTGGTTTAACCTTCAATAATTCCTCTAGAGTGAGATTACATTGTACTTTGGTATTCTTGATCACTTCCATGTTTCTAGGGATTACTGATTCTTCATTCCTCACTATTATCGTGGGTGCTCTCATGCTAATAGACTTTGCTTCCCAAGGTCCTGTGAACTGAGGCAATTCTTGTAAAGAATTGGATTCGAAACCTGTGTGTTCACTCAGTTGTTCTTCCTCTACATCATTGTAAATAGAGGGGATGTCTTGGGGAAATTGTTCCTGCAAGTCATCTATTTCTTGAATAGGAGGATGAGTTCCTTATTCTTTTCTCCACTTCTCTTCCTGTATTTCTCTTAGGAATTCATGTGAATATCTATGTATGGAAGACAGGTTGTCTTCACCCTCTGTGTTTGGTACTTGAGACAGGGATGGTACATTCCTTTCCTGTGTCTCCGAAGTAGTAGGGTTCCTATGCTGATCCTTTTTCTCTTCGCTATCGATCAGGTATTCTAGCCTCTCCATTAATCCTTGAAAGTGTAGTTCCGGTTTTGCCATGTTGTTCCAATTAAGATATCTAGAGGTTTCAAACATTGCTTGTGCTAATTCTACCATCTTCATGCAAAGTTTAATTCTCTCAATTTCTAAGTCTGCTCGAGGATAGTTCTTGCTCATTTCAGCTATCTGGGGTCTTTCTTTTAATCTAGCCTGATATGCACAAAACATCATGTCTAGGTTTTCTAGTATGGGTTTTGCTAAAACTGATCCTGATTTTGAGCTGGGTTCTCCTGATGTAATTCTTGCGAAGTCAATTCTAGGATTTTGGCTCTCGATTCCTTGAGACTTCCTTCCAATTTGGTTATCCTTTTACTACACTTTCTCTTGATTCTTTCTCTAGAATCTTTCTAAGATTTTATCTTTTTACTGCTAGACTCTCCAACTTCACTAGTTTTGGCTATTTTCTCAGCGTTAGGCTGTTGATTCTATAAGAGCACTTGGGCTCTTGTATTAGCTTGGATAGGAATGTATGTAGGGTTGGATCCATATGCATTGTGCACAATACCTATCACGTTGATTGGTGTCACATTTGAAGCATTAGCAGGGTTCTTGGGACACTCTTTGATGATATGTTCTTTACCACAATCGGCGCAAAAGCCCTGTAGGTTATAGTATTGTGACTGTCCCGCTATCGTAGGATGTGGGCAATCCTTTATGAAATGATCTCCTTGGCACCAAAAGCATGGTCCTCTAGGGCCCTGTGGTCTTTGCTGTCTTAATTGGGGCCGTAGATTTGGGTTTGTGTACATCACATTAGCGTAGTCGGTCTCCCAACTGGGTTTCAATGGTGGACTATCGTATTGATATGTTTCCACATGTTCTGGTGACTCTTTGTAATACGCGGGTGGACTATCTACATGAGTAAAGTCAAAACTGTTAGAGTTTGGGTCACTCTCTGTGATCAGGGGTGATGAAGGCACTAAAGCCCTATTGAGGTTCTCTTTTGCAGCAACATATTTAGCTGAGATGACATTAGCTGGTGGGGGTGGCTGCTGAGCTAAGACAGGTTGTGGTCTCTGTTGAGCCTGATAAGGATAGTTCTGAGGAGGCCTATAGTAATGAGGCTGAGCATTGCATTGGCCTTGATACCTACCTGGCTGTGCATATGCTTGCGGGTAGTTCTGTCTCACTACTTGTTTGTTGTAGGGGCAGTCTTGAGCCGTGTGATTCGTGTATCGTCTCTCAATTGTACAGTACTGGCCACTAGGGTTGGCTTGTGTTTGTGTTACATTGGGACACACATTCGCCATATGATCACCACCAGAGGTGTAACAACGCTTGTTTTTTGTTAACCTAGGCATCTGTTTACTAGAGACTTCTAGTTTCTGGGCCACTTTTTCTGCTAGGTCTTCTATCGAGCTAGACAGTTTTGAAGATGCTTGTTGGCAACAGTCAAAGCACCCAAGGACTCACAAGACAAGGAAGCCAAAGAAGAGAGCCAGAGCGGAGAGAAGGCACAAGCAAAAAAAGTAGTCAACGAAGATCTAGCAAGTAGGCCATTCAAATTTTTCCAAATCAACACCCTCATAATAGTGATTCTCATCACTAAAAATCATTGTACATACCATTTCACCTTTTTGTAACTCCATTTTGTGCAAGCTGAGGAGTCCTCGAGCTTGAGGAGTATTAGAAGTATCACCGCACCAATTTTCATGATTTTTAGACTTCGTTTGAGCCCTCAAATAGACCCTAGAACCTAATTTTTAACTAGGCTGGACACTAGGTCTAGATAGGGCCAAAAACTAGTCAAAAACTATAAAAAGAGCTAGAGAGCTCATTTTTGAGGTTAGCTTGTTGTAGAATCGAACTTGTAAGAGCACTTTTGAGTAATGTAAAAGAATTCCATTGTCTCTCTCTTTGTTCTTGCTGTGTGTGCGGCGTGTGTGTGTATGTGTGTGCATGTTAGTGTGCTTCTCACTCGCACAATTGTGCCTTCACTTGCTCGAGGTCTTCATACCATCCTCATGTCTTCCCAGATTGACATTAAAGGAGGTGCTACTCATCACTGAGCTACACCAAATTTTGGCGCCGTTGCCGGGGATCGAGCTTTGAGGACGAGCGTGTGATGGTAAGAAGTAGAGTTGAGGCATTGGAGTCATAGGTATTTTCTTCAGTTTTATCTATTTTCTTTTGTTTTCTTCATCACCATCATCATCATCACCATCTCCCACCTCCATCTCCATCATCGCAAAAATTTCAGTTTTTTGGTCATATCACCATACCCATGCCATTTCCCTCATTTCACTTGTGAGAGAGAGCGAGAGAGCATTTGTGTGCTTGTGCTTTTCTGTGTTTTTTGAGATTTTCTGCAGGAATCAGCATGCCCAGCAGCTGTACCAGCTTCAGCACGTAAAAATTTTGACTGTGAAAGTCTTGAGGCGTTGACCTCTGTCAATCGCGATCGATAGAAAAAAGAACTTTTTTGCAAAACTAAGTGCATAAACATGATCTCTAGACCTAGGGCATTCCAAAAGTGTGTTTAAAATTTTCAAATTCCTCAGTTTTCTATCAATCGTGATCGACAAACGACAACGGACACTTGTCGATCGACCTGTCAATCACGATCGACCTGTCAATCACGATCGACAGAGTCAACGACCGACTCACCACGACCGAAAGAGCATACGCATGCCACGTGTCAATTGCGATCGAGCCATCAATCACGATCAACTCGTCAATCACAAATGACAGTCTCGACGGACCTGTCAATCGCGACTGACCCAGTCAACGATTGTTGACCATGATCGATAGAACCCTCGTGACGGACCTGTCAATCATGATCGACCCATCAATCGCGACCGACAGATTCAACGATCCTTTGACCACGAGTGACTGAAATCTCGCATGGTCTGGTACCACAAATACTCGTTCTGAAGTTTCATCCAGGTATACAACCTTTCCAAGTGTATCTGGGTCCTTAAATTCATAAATCGTGATGGATTCTACCTCACTAGGTTGTTCCGTTTTGTATCTCCAAAATGCTTCATCAGTTTCTTTGTTTACAAATAATTCTATGCTTCTGTTATCCTGAGGGATCCACTATGGGATTAGTACTCTTGTCAGTACAGATTTCCCTCTAGGTGTCCTAGGTTCTTCTAATGGTTCTTTTCCTTGGGCTCTCGCGTCCGTCTCTAGCTGAATTACACCAAACTCATTGGTATTGTTTGGGTGAGTACTTAAGATGTACATCGTTCCTTCTTTGTCTATGTACGCATCTCTCTCGAATTTCACCATTGGACGTTCCAATCCAATGGGTTGATCCGGGTTGTGCATTTGCACCACTTGTCTTTGCAAACCATCCTCATAGATGCGAGCACCTAAGCGGTTGGTTCGGAGAAATTCTAACTGAGTTCTATAAGGTCCTTCGAGTCTTTCCAAATATGCTATGTTTGACCCTCCTTCTAGTCTTTCCGTGCTAAAAGTCATTTCTGATTCACTCGTATCTGAGCTCAACTCATCGGGATAACTATTATTCAATTGTTGAGCCCACGAACGTGCAGTAGTTCCTACACTTGCTTTTGATGATCTAAGGCTTCGTCGGTCTGACTTACCTATATGCTTGCCCGATCTAAGGTTCATGAATTTTCTTCACGATTTTTATGGTCGTCAATGGTTCTTTGTTCTTTATTGCTTGTTTCTTTTTTAATCCCTTTGATTCTTGTCTTAATGTATGCATCAGGAATCGACTTTCGTGGTACTTTTGAGTTCTCGTTCTGTCAGACTTAGGTTCTTTCCTTTAGGTTTTCGTATCACACACCTTTACTTTAGTCTTGGACTTGGAAAAATTAAATCTCTTGAACTTAATATGTTCCTATTGTCGTTAATCCATAGTGCTAACATTTAGCCTAAGCTAATAATTGACTGAGGGGGTTGAGTAATCTTCCAACCTCAAGTCCGCTGCTTTGGTTGCTCTAATGCCCAAGAAGTTGCACTTCCCAAGCCCTACGTTCTTCACTGCCTTGCCTTGATTGCCCTTGATTGCCCTTGCTAGACTTGTAAAAATTCAATGTTTAAACCAATTCTCAATTGGATGATCAAGCAATTGAGTATATACACCTTTAAAGGTCCCTTCCCTTTTGGCCAAAATTTCAATGCCCCCCTGGCTTTATAGTCCCAAAGATAGTCAACCTCAAATTATCCTCTCTATAAAGCTCAAAAACGGGACTTCGGATGAAAAAGATATGACCGTTCAGGCCCTCGGGGGTAAAAACTGACAAACATGTTTTTCTTTCCCTATGAGCTAAGGGCTCTCCTATGAGTCTAATCACCCAAAATTTTGCCAAAAATAGCCCCAGAATTGGTCAAAAAATCAAACCCTAAAATTGCATTTGGGGTGGACAATCGCGATGGTCTGAGATAATTGCGATGGTCTGGGACCGTCGCGATGGTCTAGGTGAACCGTCGCGATGGCGTGGCACAATCGCGATGGTCCTATGGAGCGAACTGTCGCGATGGCGTGAAGTGGATGATTGCGATGGTGTGAATGAACCGTCGCGATGGTCTAATCAGCGAGCAATCACGATGGCGTCGGTCAACGATCAACGGGACAATGGTCACGATGGTCATGAGGCACGATGGCATGAGCCAATCGCGATGGTCCAAATGTCGAGGCATCGCGATGGTCTGAGGGTATCGTCACGATGGTCTAGCTCGCCACGTGGCAGCGTCGGCGCGATGGCATGAGCCAATCACGATGACGTGGGGTCAACACGATCGTCACGATGGTCAAGGACCGTCGCGATGGTTCAAGTGAACCGTCGCGATGGCGTGAGACCATCACGATGCTCCATCCGAGCTTTTGAGATGGCGTGAGCCAATCGCGATGGTGTGACATAATTGCGATGGCGTGACATAATCGCGATGGTGTGACATAATCGCGATGATCCACCAAAATGCAAATTTTTGAAATGCAAGTGTGGATTCGTGTATGCACTTGTGTCGCCTACCTCGTGGTGTGGTCGCTTACCAAAAATGCCGAAGTTGGCAGGCCATCGCAATGGTCTGACACACATGGCATATTTCTGACAGAAAGTGAAATTTTACCTTTTGCAAGCTTTCCTAATGCATTGGAGCACTGTACCTGTAAGAAAACTAAAAAACACAATAGCACATGCAAGCACAAAAACTCTCTCTCTCTCTCTCGCATGCACAAATGAGGGGAAATGAGGAGAATGGGTGGATATGGTGAATTTTCTCATTTTTTTGGAGTGGAAGATGATGATGCGGTGATGAAGATGGAGTGTGGGGGAGGTGAAAAACAACAAAAACTAAGTAAAAACAACAACAAAAACTGAAATTTTTTACCTTCCAACGCCACTTCTTGCTATACTCTTACCATCACACATTTCCTAAACTCAATCCCCGGCAACGGCGCCAAAATTGGTCTTGCTCTAGCACAATGGTGAGAACCACGTTAAGAAGCTCCACCTCATTAATGTCAATCCACGGAAGAGATAGGAGTGATATGAAGATCGTGAATGTGAGAAGAAGTGAGAGTGATGGTGAGAAGCATAAAGATGCACACACACATACACACACACAACGAAGAGACAAGCAAGACACAATGGAAGGTAGGAAATCAACTCTATTGCTCAAGATCTCAATTACAAAATCAAAATAGCTCTAAGCTCACACTCACCAACCTCAAAAATGAGCTCTCTAGCTCTTTTTATAGATTCTAGACTAGCTTTGACCAGTTTCACATTTAGTGACCGGCATAGTTAAAAAATAGGTTCTCGATGCTATTTGAAAGGGTAAACGGTGTCTAAAAATACCCAAAATTGGTACGCTCATTCTACCTAAGCTCCTCAAGCTCGAGGACTCCTCGGCTTGAAATGGAGCTATAAATTACAAAAAGGGGTTCTCTATGTTACATATGGTACAAAAGTGATGAAAATCACTATTGGAGATTTTTGAAAAGTATTTTAAAACATAAAATGATTCGACTGGCTCCCTGCTTCTTCGTTATGCTCTGTCTTCACATGCTTCCGTGTCTTCTATGCCTCTGGCTACTGCCAAAACATATACATATACATATACATATACATATACATATACATATACATATACATATACATATACATATACATATACAGATAGAGATACATATACATATACATATACAGATAGAGATACATATATGTTGGAACTGAAGGACTCACAAGGCAAGGAAGCTTACGAAGGGAGTCAGAGAGAAGAGAAGGCACAAGCAGATAGAGTAGTCAACGACGATCTGGCAAGTAGGCCAATATTTTTTCAGGACACTAAAGCATATCAAAGAGGTGGACACACAAGGAGAAGGAGCAAGAAGATGTGTATGTCAAATCGTTAGAAGAAATCCCTACAACAATAGTGATTTTCATCATTAAAAGCCATTGTAGATACCATTTCATATTTTTGTAGCTCCATTTTGTGCAAGCCAAGGAGTCCTTGAGCTTGAGGAGCATTCGAAGTAGCTACCTACCAATTTTCATAATTTTTAGGCTTCGTTTGAGTCTTCAAATAGGCCCTAGAACCTAATTTTTAACTAGGCCAGACACTAGGTCTGGACACGGCCAAAACCTAGTCAAAAACTATAAATAGAGCTAGAGAGCTCATTTTTGGGGTAGCTTGTAATTGATCTAAACTTGTATGAGCATCTTGAGAGTAATCTAAAAGAACTCCATTGCTTCTCACTCTTTGTCTTACCTTGTGTGCGCGTGAGTGTGTATGTGTGTTCATATTAGTGTGCTTCTCACTTACGCACTGGTACCTTCACTTGCTCGAGGTCATCATACCATCCTCACGTCTTCCCGGATTGACATTAAAGGAGGTGCTACTCATCACTGAGCTACACCAAATTTTGGCGCCGTTGCCGGGGATCGAGCTTTGAGGACGAGCGTGTGATGGTAAGACGTAGATTTGAGACGTTGGTGTTGTAGGTAATTTCTTTACTTTTCTTATTTTTCTCTTTCTTACTGCACCACCATAATCACCATCATCACCATCATCATCCTCACCATATCCGATCTCCATCTCCATCATCGCAAAAATTTTCAGTTTTTTGATCATATCACCTTCTCCACCTCATTTCCCTCATTCCACTTGTGAGAGAGAGCGATATTGTGTGCGTTGTTTTTGCATGTTTCTTGAGCTTTCTTGCAGGTACTTGTTGCATCATCATCTCCAGCACTCCGCGCAGGTACGAAACATCACGAAACTGTCTCTGTGTCGCCAAAGTCTGTCGATCGCGATCGACAAAAAAATCGGCCATTTGGTAAAACAAAGCACACCATAAGGACACACATAAGGAGCACACTCTAAATCACCTAAAACAGTAAAAAAATTCTGTGTTTCTCTGTCAATCGCGACTGATGCCATCGATCGCGATCGACAGCCACGATCGACAACATTTGTCAATCGCGACCGACAAACCTGTCGATCGCGACCGATAGAGACGACCGACTGATCCTGTCAATCGCGATTGACACCATCAATCGCGATCGACAGCCACGACCGATACCTCTGTCAGTCGTGATTGACACCGTCGATCGCGACCGACTGAATTTTGACGATTGACTGAATTTCACGCGTTGCCACGTGTCCATCGCGACGGACACAGCCCCGATCGACTGAATTTACGGTGAAAATCTCGGAAAACGTGTCGATCGTGATTGACACCATCAATCGCGATTGACAGGACCCACAATCGACTCTATCGATTGCGAATGACACTGTCGATCGCGATAGACGTGTCGATCGCGACCGACAAGCCCCGACGGACACCTTTGTCAATCGCGATTGACAGACCTGTCGATCGCGATTGACAGGCTTTTTCGGCTAATTTTCTAGGGTTTTTAATACCAAGTTCTTGGGGTAATTTTTGGCATACCTAGTAAATAATTAGTGGTTTGTGAGGTACTTACAAGTGTGTCTTGAGAAAAATCTTGTGTATCAATTACCATACCTAGGGGGAACAAAACCAAGGGATCTCTAGAATTGTTTGCAATAAAGACAGGGGATATAATTGATATCCAAATTACATGTACGAATGTGATCTGTCTGTCATTTGAGTTTAAGTCTTGAGCTAATTTTGGGACTTTCACAGGTCCATTGAGAGCAATTGAGAGAATCCAAAGCAAGGGTTTCTTTGCAAGCTTGAGAATCGGGTTCTTGAGCATCATAAAGCAAGGGATCAACAAGTAAGGTCAGAATATTCTCAACTCCCTTTGTCAATTCTTAGCTTAGGCTAAGTTCGAGTAGTGTTAGGAGTAAGTCAGGACAACGATAGGCACGTGACAAGTCAAAGACTATCTAAGAAATCAAGTTCAAGAGATAACCTGTGTGTGACCAAGAACTTTAAAGGAAAAGAACTTAACGTGGGACGATCAACTTAAGTGCGAAAAATTAACTCAAATATTCCTGACGACGCGATATCAGACAAGATCATAAACACGATAACACACTAAAAAAGAATCAAGTGACTGACACCAATTGATCGGCAACGAGGTTGTACTTTGGGCAAAAATTGGGCTACTTAAATAGGCATATGAACCTTAGATCAGGATGACATCTAGTAAGAGATAGACAAAGTCTTAGGTCTTCAGAGGCTAGCATTAATCATACTGCTAGGTCTTGGGCCCAGCAGTTGAGCCACCACTCGCATTACCCTAGCTCTGAGACTAGTGAATCAGAGATGTCTCAAGGTATGGACAGACCTATAGGAAGTACAGGTGTGCCATATCTGTATAGGGTGGAAGGCCCCTACAAGACGCAGTTGGAATACCTTAGGACCAACCGATCTATGAGTTCAAAGATCCTGATAGCCCAGGCAGAGTGACTTACTTAGATCACGCTTCAGAGACGATCTTTGTGGTTACAGAACATGACAAGCATGCTTATACTTGGAAGGGTGAATTCGTTTTTCCCCAACCAAGATCGAACGTGTCTTATGGTCACCCGGGAGCGGGAGCATCCCAGGCTCATGGAGCTCAAAGAGACAGAAGTAGAGATAGGCCAGAAGTAAGCTTTGCCAACCCTGGGGGCAGAGAAAGAACGAGAACGAAAACAAATAGAGTGGAACCTGAGGTACTTAGAGCTCCAAAGAATCAAAGAAATGCGGATGAGTTCCCTCTACCAAGACCTAGAGAACACGCAAGGACTTTGAGACCGACTCAGCTAGTTAAGTCCATGAAGAACTACTTCGATGGCACTGGAGATCCATACGATCATGTGGCTGAGTTTAGGCAAGTCTTGAGAGCTGAACAAGTTGAAGATCTGTTTACGCAGTACAATGCCTTTGGTCTAACCCTTAGGAACATTGCCCTGACATGGTTTCAACCACTAAACGAGAGGCAGTTCAGGAGCATAGATCAACTTCTAGAGGCATTCATTATCGAATTCTCTAAAAGTGGCATAAGACATAACACGTCCTCGCTGATTCACAGCTTCAAGCAAACCCCTCAAGAAATCGTGAGACTTGCTGGAAGAAGATTTAGGCAATACCTAGAGAGATGCCCTGTCTCTGAGTTACCCACACCGGCTAAGCAAGTGGCTTTGTTCTTGGATGAATTGCTAAGCACCAAATTGAGCTCATATGTGTACTTGAAGGACCCTAGGACCATAGAAGAGTGTGTACGCATGTGCATTGACATCGAGTATAACCTAGGGGAGGAATTAGAGCTTTCAAAAATCTACAAAGATACTAGTTCTTCTAGTCTCTCTTCCACACAATCCACATCTATTGAGGAATTAGCAGAGAAAGTAGCTCAGAAATTAGGTGTCACTAGCAAACAGCTCCCAAGATTTGCCCCTGTGAAAAGATGCTATACTTGTGGAGGTGACCATATGGCGAATGTATGTCCCATTATGGCTCAACCCCAAGTAAATCCTAGTAGCCAGTACTGCACCATAGAACGAAGATACACCAATCACACAGCACAAGACTGCCCATACAATAAGCAAGCTGTTAGGCAAACCTACCCTCAGCCATACCCTCAACAAGATAGATACCAGAGTCAATACCCACCACAACAGTATACTAGGCCCCAACAAAATTACCAACCGCAATATCAGGCCCAACTGAGACCCCAGCCAGTGCTAGCGCAACAACCACCTGCTCCTACTAATGTGATTCTGATAAAGTATGCTGCTGCAGAAGAAAACCTGAATAGAGCTATAGTCCCAGTAACACCATTAATTTCAGAAAGTGATCCCAGTGACCATAGCTTTGATTTTACACATGTTGATAGTCCCCAGGCTTACTACATGCAGTCTCCTGAACATGGTGAGTCCTATTACAGTGAGGAACCGAGTGAACCTAATTGGGAGCCAGAGTATGCTAATGTCATGTACGCAAACCCCAACTCTAGACCTCAACCTAGGCAAGTAAGACCCCCATTCCCTAGAGGACCATGCTACAGATGTCAGGGAGATCATCTCATTCGTGATTGTCCCTTACCTCCACTTACACAACCCCAGTCAGTGACGATCTAGGACTATTGCCAGGAGTGTGGAAAGGAGCACCTTTTACGAGATTGCCCAAAGAATCCTAATAATATGCCGAAAATCACTCCTATCAATGTCGTAGGGTTAGTTTAGACTCCACAGGAAGTGTGACGTCCACTATGCCAGTGCAAGTGATCACTAGAGCCCAAGCCTTGCAACAGAACCAAAGCATAGGCCAAGAAAAGAGCCCAGATGTTAGTGAAACGGAGAGCATGACAAAGAAGAGGACAAGAGCTTGGAGAGATAGTCGTGAAAGAATGAAAAGACAATGGGCAAAGAAAATGAGTGAACTTGAGGAAAGCCTAAGAGAAACGAGAGCCAGGATAACCGAACTCACATCTCCAACTCCCTCTCACACTACCCCTCCTCCACCATTCGCAACTCCATCCAAACCGCCACCTTCCAACCCGCCTCACCTAATTCCACCACCCCCTAGAGTAGGATCAGTCCTAGCAGATCCCACTCCCGAGGACCTAAACATGATGCTTAAAGCATATCACGCCAGAATCCAAGATGGGCCAAACGTAACTGATCATGGAAAGTGCTACCCTAGAGCAGAATTAGAGCTTGAACGAACTAAAATTTGTGCTAAGATGGTGGAGTTGGCTCAAACCATGTTTGAAGCCAGCCGTCTTTTTAACATATCTAGCTCAGCCAAGACGCAGCTGCACTTTGAAGGACTGTTAGAAAGAATAGAGAGGCTAATTGCACAATCAGAAAAGGAACCCGCCTCTCAACACAAGGACAAGGCAAGTGAAAGAGTAGGTCTTCCTGCCCAGTGAGCCTATGTGCCTAACTCTACGGAGCCAGACACATCATCTTCTATGAATCGGTTCACACCAAAATTCCTATGAGAGATTCAAGAAGACAAATGGGCTAAAGAGAGTGAAGTCCCTCCTCCCATTGAACTTGTGGATGATGCACACAACCAATTCCCACAAGACATCCCATCCATTTATGAGGAGCAGGAGAGCACCCAATCTCAGGAAAGATTAGACTTTGAGTCTAACTCTCTACAAGAATTACCCCACTTCACAGGCCCATGGGAAGCTAAGTCTACTTGTATGAGAGCACCCACGGTCATGGTACGAAATGAGGACTTAGTCATACCTAGGAACACAGAGGTAGTGAAAAACACTAAAATACAATGCAACCTCACGTTAGAAGAGCTACTCAAAGTAAGGCCAGAGCTATGGAAACATGTAGCCAAACAAGTACCAGAGATAGCAAAACCTCGTTCCCAGGTAGGGTCCCAGAGAACAGTGCCAGAAATACCCTTGGACAAGATAGGAGACATGAGTGAGGGCGAAGAGGGAAACACATATCTTCCTATCACCCATCAAGGATACACCACCAAGGCCATTCTAGACTCAGGCGTAGGAGTCGCAATTGCTACCACTTCCCTATGGAAGCGTTGGGGCAAGCCAGCACTCAGGCCCACGAGGATGAAATTGCAAATGGTCGATGGTCACATAGAGAGACCCTTAGGGCTGTTAGAAGGAATAACTCTCACCACATGTGGTGTTGAGTTCGAGAATACATTTGCTATATGTGATTTTAGCAAAAATCATGCCTATGAAATGATCTTGGGACGACCTTTTATGCGACAGTTGCAAGTGGTACAGGACTGGGGAACCAATTCCTTGTACCTGCAACACTTAGGTGTTACAACCAAAGTGAATCTCAAAGATAACTCTCATAGAGATGTCCCTCCTATCCAATGGAATCCCCTCCATAGAGCCAAAGATGATACAGAATCGGTGCATTCCATAGGATCAGGATCCTCATGGATGCATGAAGACACCCACTTATGGATGTGCAAAGTAGCAGTAGAAGAAGAGAAGAGAGAAGAAGCCAGAGAGATAGGTGCAAAAGAAACACATATATGAATTCAAGACCTAGCCTATGCACTTGTAGTCTTTCCTGACGAAGAATTTGAACCCCACGGCTGGGCAAAAATCCTAGCAACAATGGATGTAGCCATCAATGAAGAACAATGGACACCTCACTGTGACGAAGATGGCTATGACATTTCAGTCTTCTCCATAGAGCCAATCATGGGAGAGGCAGTGTTAGAAGAGCGTGAACCTAGCTGTAGCTCAGTGATGAGTAGCACCTCCTTTAATGTCAATCTGGGAAGACGTGAGGATGGTATGAAGACCACGAGCAAGTGGAGGCACAAGTGCATGAGTGAGAAGCACACAAGCATGCACACACATACACACACACGCGCACACACGGCAAGACAAAGAGTGAGAAGCAATGGAGTTCTTTGATTACTTTCCAAAAGCTCTTACAAGTTCATTTCAATTACAAGCTAACCTCAAAAATGAGCTCTCTAGCTCTATTTATAGTTTTTTACTAGGTTTTGGCCTTGTCCAGACCTAGTGTCCGGCCTAGTTAAAAATTAGGTTCTCTACCCTATTTGGAGGTTCAAACGAAGTCTAAAAAATGTGAAAACTGACAGGTAGATACTTCTAAAGCTCCTCAAGCTCAAGGACTCCTTGGCTTGCACAAAATGGAGCTACAAAAATGTGAAATGGTATTTACAAGGGTTTTTAGTGATGAAAATCACTATTGTTGTAGGGATTTCTTCTAACATTTTGATATACATTTCTTGGAGCTCCCTACTTGCTCCTTCTCCTTGTGTCCACCTCTCTTATGTGCATAAATGTCTTGAAAAAAAATATTGGCCTACTTGCCAGATCGTCATTGACTGCTCTGTCTGCTTGTACTTTCTCTTCTCTCTGACTCCCTTCTTAAGCTTCCTTGCCTAGTGAGTCCTTCAGTTCCAACACCCCCCCCTCTCTCGCGTCTGTCGTCCCTGATAGACCCTTGTTGCTGGGAGTGTTGGATGTAATATTCCACAACTTGAGTGGCAAGCTGATGTTCTTGTATGCGTAGTCCTCTGGCCAAGTCTGTCATCATATGATCCCAATCAATTGGTCCTGGAACATCCGGATGTGGCAGACGTAACTGATCTGCATGGATCGCTTGTTCTACTGCGAATAGATGTAGCAAATGTGTGGGTCTGGGAATGAAAATTTCTGAATGATATTCCCAGAATCCCGTAGAGAACATTTCCTCAAATGTCTGCTTGAAGCATGCGGGTAAGTACTTTATTCGTGCATGCCAGGCAAAGATTATAGTAACCGAGGGAGTCTGGTAATCATGTCGTAGACTAAATCCTTGTTACCTTGAGAGAATCCAGGGGCAGAGATGTATGGAGCTTGTACATTCCGAAAGGTTTTGGAGACAATGGTCATGAGCTCGAATATCTTCATACACAGTTTCGCTGCTATGTCGGGTACATTATTTAGACGTGTAGACCAGTGCCGAATTGTTGATATCATGTAGGCTACGGTTGGGGTCCCTCGAGGTGGAGCAAAATATGGATAATTAACCCAAGCCGAGCATTCTTTATTGTTGCGTACCTTGATCGCAAATGCTTGCCAAGATCAGCGACGTACCATTGGGAAATAGCATGGATTATACTTGATATACAGTGGCATGGTTGCCCAGGTGCTCATCATCTCAGGGTAATCGGTTAGTAGACGTGCATGCCAATTAGGCTGGAAGATCGAGCCCGCACGCGCATCTGTCGGTAAGTCCTCTGGCTCAAATTGAGTGGAAAATGTGGGCTCCTTCCATGTATGTCTTTTAACTTCTGCATTATAATCATGTAGCAAGACAAAATAAGGCATGTATTGCGACTCTGATGTTGTGATTAACCGTTGGTGGGATAGGTTCTGAAAGTAAGAAGACCGAAGGACAGTTTCTTCCAGATTTGTGAGAGATTGCATTTGCACAGCAACACGATCATCATGTGTCTTACCCACTTTCTCGACCCTTTTGACCCAATCTGGAACTTGAATTTCTAAAGTGTCCTGTCCTTCCTCTGTAGTCCGTCCACCGGGTGTTGGCATTGGCTCGTACGGCTCTTCATAGCTGTCATCGACGGGGATTTCCACTACTGTTTCAGGTTCTAGTTCTTCAGTGGGCGAGGGTGGCCTTTCATATGGTAAGAGGCGTGCTTGGAGTTGTGCCACCTGTTTCCGGAGGGTCTCTACTTCTTCTGTAGAGTGTTGCAAGATTACCGGCTCCTGTTGAGCTGTGGGGGCACTGGCTATCTGTTTCTTTAGGTCTGCGCATTCAGTCTCTAACTTTTCATATGACTCCAAGAAATTTGCATGCTCCTCAAGTAAGATGCAAATGTCTTCCGATGGGACTGCTCTATACTTGGTAGGGCTAATGGTTGCTCCTGCCGTTCCTTCCATAGCTGCTTCAAAGTTGTCTTGGTTTTGTTGTTGAAGTCTCTTGTTCTCTTCTAGTGCTGATGCCATATGCTTCCTTAATAGCCCAAGGTTGCGTCTGAGTGTAGCATTAGATATCATTTGCGCTTGGAGCACTGTTTCTAGTTCCTTGACTGCTTGATCATCTACTGTTGATGTCTTTGATTCCAATTCGGAGTGAGCCTGCTGTAAGGTGGTATGCTCGGTTAGGAGCGTTTGGTAATCCGCTTCAAGAGTGGTGACTCTAGCTTGCAGACGTTGAGATTCTGCCTGGAGGGCAGCAGTGCTTTCTTCCAATTGATGGTATTCTTGTTGTAGTTGATGTGCACACTGAAGTAATGTATTGAACGTGCTATTTACATTATGAGATGCAAGGGGAAAAGTTTGAAATGCAGGGGAGGTGGGATTGGGTAGGGGGGTAGCGAATACTGTGTGTGCCAATGATGTGAGTGGTGAGGTGGGGGGTAAGGGAGGGGGAGATGGTGGAATCGTGGGGAGAGGTGCTGTGGTTGGTGAAATGTCCATTGGGTCAGACAAGGTGGTGTGTATAGGGGCTACCATGTAGGTGGGTATGGTAGGTGAAGTGAGTGTGGTGTTCGTGTAAATTGATGTCGTTGCGAACAGCGGGGAAATGTGCCTCTGAAACATTGGAGAGCGGATGAAGTGCTCCACAAAGGACGGGTATTGGGGTGGTGAGGTCAGGTTGAAAGAGGTGTAGGGGCAAGATGGGAAGTGAGGGTCATGGAATGGAGGTACCCGTATTGGGGAATAGGCTGGGAAACACAGGGTGCCTTCGGTGGGTGCCGGGTTTCCAACCACACTTGGAATTATGGGATGGCCAATTATGGGTTCGGAGGGTAGAAGGGTTGAAGTGTACAAGGGATTGGTGATGAAAGAGAAGAGGGTGTCTTGTGAGGTGGGTTCTCGAAATGAGAATGATGTGAATGAGGATGGTTTATAAGTGAAGGTAGAGGTGATGACTGTCGTTTCTTCCATGGTGGGAGGTGGTGGTGGGGGTGGAGAAGGTGGTGATTGGGGATGCTGGGGTGAGATGGGTGATGTCTGAACAAAGGTTTCAGCAGAGAGGTCAATGGTGGTGGTGGGGGTAGCTGTGGTTTCAATGGGTACTTCTTGTTCTGTGACGGGTATCCTGATAGTCTTACCTGCGTGTGGTAATGTGTCAACTCTGCGTTTGTCATACCTCACGGACTGGCGGACTGCTGTGTGGACAGCCTCCGAAACTCCTAAAGATTCTGACACTAATTTGAGGGTGTCAATGAAATGTTGATCCACCCCATCATCTGATAGCATTTCTTGCATCAATGCTTGACCTGACACAAGAGAGAGTTGATGCCTTTCTTGTACTGCTTTGATTGTGTCGTATAACCTTTGTAGTTGAGTTGTATATGCTGGTGCACCTACAAGTTCTGGCACTTCTTGTTGCTCATCTTGATGCTCTTGATCATAATCCTCCTCATCTTCCTCCTGTTCTTCATCTTCCTCATCCTCTTCATCCACTTCAACTGTGGTGACAGGTGCTTGGGAGGTTGTTGCCTGCGTTTGCACGTTCTCCACTTGTTGTGCCTCTTCTGCCTCCAGCTCTACATCTTGTAATAATTGTTCGAAATCTTCATTCGTGAGTTCTTCCAAAGGTGCACCACTGGGAAATTCAAGATCGGTTGGGATGGGAGGGAATATCAAGGTAGAACCATCGGTGCTGCATCTTGGAAGTCGGAGTGTGAATGGTCGGACTCTTCGGGGTGGAGGGGTGACGTCTGGTGTTAGGGTGGCTCCACGTGGTTGAGCACATGGGACTTGGACAGTGCCTCTCATCTTCTTAGAAGGGGGTCCAGTGGATGTCCTGCCTCTAAAGTGCTCTACACGATTCCACATTAGGGCCTGTTGAATAGGGATGTCATAAGCCAAACACCTATAAATGATTCTCGTCAGAGCACAGCAACCATATAAAACCTGTTTCCGCGGCCATCGTTTGTGAGCTAGGTGTATCTGATCAATTATCCAGTGGGGTAAGTTGATGGTGAGGCTCTGTGTCTCTGCCAGATACAAACTAAACCAAATCTTTTTGGGCGGCATGGTGAATCTATCTTGTGCAAGAAAAGCAAAGTGTTGCATGCACATGCGAAGGTGTATTGCAATATTAGGCGTCATGGACACCATGTCTTTGAGTTTGGTGAGGCTTCGATTCTTCATGTAATCCGGCACTAGGGTTTCCTTCTCTGTAGGAATATGCATTCCGCGCATATCTAGGGCCTCTCTCACCAAGTTGTTTGATAGCCTGAACCTCTTGAGCTCATTCCCCTTTGTCAGAGATGGAATCACAAATGAGCTTGCACCTTTTGGGTTCTTGTTTGGAGTCAAGGTGTTGATGAGATAGTAGCATCGCATGAAGTCAGGCTTTGGAAGCCGTGCACTGAAATATGCATCCAATCCTGCCTTCTCCCATATCGAACGTAGACCTTCTGCATTTTGTAACTTCTCGAATTCTCTTGTAAAGTAATGGTATTTACCTTGCTTCCCATTGAAGTCCAACTCTGATTCCCATAGGTATGTTACTTCTCCCAAGGGTCCTGCCACTTCACTAAACCAGTGGGAAGCTTTTCCTACAGGCATGGTATGGCCACTGGGCGGGTCCGCAATAGGTATGATTTTGATGGCCTGCAATTCTTTGGGTTTTTCATTTGTCTCAGGCAAAACGGGTAAACTGTCTAAGTCCACCACTTGCTGGCTCGTTTCTGTTTGAGAGCTAGTTCCTGCCGCTTCAGCCATGTTGAAAACTTCGCAGCTGGTTCTGTGAGAATATATGAATAAATGTTAACATTACAATGGACACAAAAATGACACTGTGTCCCCTGTTACAACATTACCATGAGGTTCGGGAGAGGTTAGGGGGTTAGTAAGTGCTTGGTGCTTGTGTGTGTAGTTAGGAATTGGGTAGACCTAAGAGCTAAGCGGAATGATGTGGTGTGAGAGTGAACTAGTTAGTAGGTGGACATGGATTTACAATTGGGATCCGGGGGTTTATTACAAGTTTTAGGTTGCCAAATGCAATGGATAGGTTTTCATTTTGACTTTGTGGAGGCTCTGGAGAGTGTGATAGGGTGTTTACTTGAAAAATGGGGCTTTTTAGGAACCCATTTATAAGTGATTCTACTTGTGCTCTTGGAAGAATACGTGTTAGTGCGTGATGTGTAAGACTGGGCCTCAGATGTTCGCGTGAGTGAAACATGTTGTACAGGGTTTGGCCTTGGTGTAGCTATTTGAGCCCGCAAGCAAGCCTTAGGCACCCAGATTTGTCGTGATTGTGGGCTGGCCTTCATTGACTTCTTGGGTACCCAAATAGACTTCACTTTCGCAGAAGAATGTATGAAGGACTTCTTATTAGTGTCGAGTTGTTGATTACTAATAAGAGGTTTTGGCCGTGGTGTTGGCCTGGTCGGAATAGGGTGTTCGCCTTTTCGCCTCCATACTTGTTTCCTCGGCTGAAACAATCTGCTTTGCTCCTTTTTTTGGCCTCCAGTATAGGTAGTGTTCTGCTTCTTCTGTATTCGATCGGCCTTTGGTTGCTGCATCCCTCTGGCCTTTGGAACAGAAGGGAGTGCCTTCTTATCCTTGACTCCGTTGTTGAGACAATCCTCTTTCTGCATCATACATTTTTGGACAAGAATAGCATTGTCAACTTCATGTGCACTCCTGGAAGGACCAGGAGTTCGTACCTTACCTAGTTCCTTGAGTGCCTCATTTTCCAATTCAACTGTAATTCGACTATGATTTACCCATACCTGAAGAAGTCCACTTCTTAGGTTTAAGGTGACTGCATGATCATAGATCCAGTCCTGACCCAAGACAAGAGGCTCAGTGAGGTCCTCATCTTGACACACTAGTACTTTGACTGTCATTGCTTCGTCTTGAATATAGAGGGGAAGTTCCACCTCGCCCATGCAAGGGGTTTCCACACCTCCCAATCCTATGAGATGCGCTTCAATAGGATTGACGGTTAATTTCAACTTTTGACAGTAAGACAATTTAACAGCACTAGTGGCTGCACCTGAGTCAATCAAGGCTCTTACAGTCCTTGCACCCTTTCCTTGTCCTATATCTAAGGTCATAAAAGGACGTCGATCAATTATCCTATGGGAGCTGATACCTGAAACTTCACACATAGCCACGTGATATCCTTGATCTGCATATGCATCTGGCATAGGTTGCTCTCTACCTTGTCTTCTTAATTTCATTCTCCATGTGCGCTCTAAGGCTTCTGCTTGGGCCTCTTCTTGAATTCGCTTTTCTTCTTCTTTGCGTTTCTTAGCAGTATTGAGTCGACTTAGCATTTCCTTTGTGAGAGGTTCCTGATACAGCTTGACCCTGCATCCGCTTATGTAGCTTGGAAGAATATCACCTTCTAAGGTGGCTAGCTGTACCGCCCCACTCGTTGAGATTCTATTAATGATCATGGGTCCGTAGCCTCTCTTCTCTAGTTTCCTCGCATGTTGCTTCAACGTGTATACTAGTACTAGGTCGCCTGCCTTCAAACCTTTATCCTTAACGTGGGCATCAAAGTATGGCTTCTGTCGTTTCTTAGCTGCATATACCCCTGCAGCCGCTCTCAGTCTTGTTTCTCCTAATCGTTCAAGGTCAAAAAGTCTTGAGGAGAGTTCATGACCCGTCCATTCATGCTCTTGTGCTACATTCAATGTAGGTATTAAGAAGTCCAATGGTAGCACTGCATTTTGGCCAAACACCATCTGAAAGGGGGTGGCTTGGAGTACCGTTTTGTAGGCGACTCGGTATGCCCAAACAGCATGGTGTAGCTGTTTGTCCCAATCAGAGTGTTTATTGTTCACTAATTTTCTCAGTACATTGCATAAGATCTTGTTGGTGCTCTCAGCCTGGCCATTTGCTTGAGGGTGATAGGGGCAGACTTCTTATGCACTACCAAGAATTCTTGGAGCAGATTTTCAATAACTTCATTCAAGAAGTGAGTGCCTCTATCACTAACTAGCTCTATGGGTAGCCCGTATCTAGTGAATACATTCTCAAACAAGAATTTAGCAGTTGTCTGAGCATCGTTCTTTGTTGTGGCTTTTACCTCTACCCACTTTGTGAGATAATCCGTGGCCACAATGATATATTCAGCATGTGAACCCTTGGCTGGGGGATTAATAGGACCTACAAAGTCTATTCCCCACTTAGAGAATGCACGTCCACCCATCATAGGTTTCAGTGGCATCTCATCCTTGCGTATAGGGTACTGAGTTCTCTGACAAACATCACACCGTTTCACATAGGTATGTGCATCCATGTGAAGGGTTGGCCACCAGAAGCCTGCAAATAATATTGCCTTGATCACCCGATCTAGTCCAAAGTGTCCTCCTGCTACACCTTGGTGAGCAGTGTCCAAGATCTTGAGATATTCACTCTCATGGACACATAGTCTCAGGTAACCGTCTTTACCACGTTTGTATAGATTATCACCAATAAGTGAGTAATCCTGGGCTTCTTGTTCTAAACTCCTTTTCCTAGCCAGAGTCATGTCTGGAGGGAATGTTTTCGTCCTCAAGAAGGATACTAGTGGTTCACTCCAATCTGGCACTATGGACACTTGATAAAGAGTGGCGTGTTCCACAGGTGGTTTAGTGCGACAGATTGGGCATTCCTTGCACAACTTTTGGACATCAGCTTCCATAGTTGGCCAATGCACTCCGAGTCTCCTTAGTGTCTGTAGGGTTCGTTGTTTTGAGTAGTGTTGCTCTAATGCACCTACATGTGCTAATTGCAACCATTTGGCGTACTCATCCTCTTCCACACAACAAGCCAAGATCCCTTGATCTGTGTGCTTGTACATACTTCTTGCCATGATGTGATACTTTTGGGCTTTTACTACCTCTCTATCCTGTGTGTTTATTACTGGGTGGTTAGGTCCGTATGTCAACACTGGTACCAATGGCTTAGCCCACTGCGGCACCACTTCCAAATTAAACAAGTAAGCATCAGGAAGGTCATCTGACACTCCTTGTGGGGCTTCTCCCGATGTGAGCCTAGAAAGGTGATCTGCTCTCAAATGAGTCTTCCCTTTTCTTACCACAACCTCAAAATCATATTCCATTAGCAAGAGAAACCATCTTACTAATCTTCCTGTATTGCATGGCTTGTTCACGAGATATAGCAGTGCCTGATGATCAGTACAAAATTTACACTTATTTGCAAGCAAATAATGTCTAAACTTTTTAACTACATACACCATGCCTAGTCCTTCTCTCTCCGTAGTGGTATAATTTCGTTCAGCTGCATTCAATTGTCTACTAGCATAGGCAATTGGAAGATCCATATTACCTTCACCAGTAGGTTGCGCGAGTACACACCCAATAGCATAATTGGATGCATCCACATGAACATGGAAAGGCTTATTCCAATCTGGTGTGATTAAGATTGGTGCTGAACATAATCGCCGTTTAAGCTCATTGAAGGAATTCTCACATTCATCAGTCCACTCAAAGATAGTCAGAAGTCCGTACATGGGCTTTGCTATGATGGCATACATGTGTATAAACCGTCGGTAATAACCACAATGTCCCATGAAAGCTTGTACTTCCTTGACATTCTTTGGCCTAGGTAACTCTGCTATGGCTCTCACTTTCTCTTCATCAGTGGATATGCCATTCTTTGACACTATGTGTCCTAGAATCTTGCCTTGCCTGACCATAAAAACACACTTTTCGGGGTTCACGCAGACCTGATATTCTCTACATTTGTCAAAGATTTGTCTGAGTTCAGGAATATGGGTTTGTCTAATGTTGGAATGAGCACAAAGATCATCAACATAGACTTCTAAGTTTTTTCTCAGGAACTCTTTAAATACATGGCACATCAGCCTCTGGAAGGTAGCTCGTGCATTGGTAAGCCCAAATGGCATTACCCTAAAGGCAAAGATGCCCCATTCTGTGGCAAAAGCTGTCTTATGCTGATCCTCTGGAGCTATGGCTACTTGATTGTAGCCCGAAAATCCATCAAGGAAGCTGTACACTTCCTTGCCTGCTACTCTTTCTAAGAGATGTTCTGTGATGGGAAGCTGATAATTATCTCGAATTGTGGCTGCATTAACCTTCTTTAAGTTAATGCACACACGCAGCTTTCCATTTTGCTTGGGCACCACTACGATGGGAGATACCCACTCAGTGTGCTCAATTTCATAGATGAATCCAGCTTCGACCAGTCTATCTATCTCCTCTTTGATCTTAGCAGCATAATTATCATTATATGTGTATGGCTTTTGCTTAGAAGGTTTGGCATCCGAGGTCATGGGGATAGTGTGTGAGCATATGTCTGGATCAACACCCTTCAAATCCTTGTAACTCCAAGCGAACACGTCTCTGTATTCTCTTAGCAAGGCTATTAGCTCTTGTTCTTCCTCTTCTGTTAGGTCATGGCCTATGTAAGTGCATCTCTCTTCTCCCTCTTCAATGGCTACCACAATTTTCTTTGTGGTTTCTTTGTTATCATAGGCCTCTCCTGATTGCGCCTCTCGTTTAGCCATTCTGATCATGACTCTCCTGTCATCTATCTCATACTTCTTAAAATTTTCTGGTACCTCAAACAAAGATTCTTCCTCTTCTGGTGTGACTTCTCTCTTCTTCTTTTTCTTTCCTTCTTCCTTCGGGGTCACATGTGTGGCTAGTCTTACATCACTTGTAAGCTCTCCATACCTCTGGGGTTGAAATTCTACTTCATGGAAGTATTCTTCATCTGATGCGAAAGGTGGATCCATAATGATTGACTCTAGATCAGAGTCATTTGCATCCTCAAATGCATCAGGGCTAGGTTCACACTCTTCTAACACTGCCTCTCCCATGATTGGCTCTATGGAGAAGACTGAAATGTCATAGCCATCTTCATCACAGTGAGGTGTCCATTGTTCTTCATTGATGGCTACATCCATTGTTGCTAAGATTTCTGCCCAGCCATGGGGTTCAAGTTCTTTATCAGGAAAAACTACAGGCGCATAGGCTGGGTCTTGAATTGATCTATGTGTTTCGTTTGCACCTATATCTCTGGCCTTTTCTCTTTTCTCCTCTTCTACTGCCACTTTGCACATCCATAAGTGGGTGTCTTCATGCATCCATGAGGATCCTGATCCTATGGAATGCACAGATTCCGTATCGTCTTTGGCTCTATGGATGGGATTCCATTGGATAGGAGGGACATCTCTATGAGAGTAATCTTTGAGATTCACTTTGGTTGTAACACCTAAGTGCTGCAGGTACAACGAATTGGTTCCCCAATCCTGTACCACTTGCAACTGTCGCATAAAGGGCCTTCCCAAGATCATCTCATAGGCATGATTTTTGCTGAAGTCACATATAGCAAATGTATGCTCAAACTCGACACCACAGGTGGTGAGAGTTATTCCTTCTAGCAATCCTAAGGGTCTCTCGATGTGACCATCGGCCATCTGCAATTTCATTCTCGTTGGCCTGAGTGCTGGCTTGCCCCAACGCTTCCATAGGGAAGTGGTGGCAATTGCAACTCCTGCACCTGAGTCCAAAATTGCCTTGATGGTGTACTCCTGGTAGGTAATGGGAAGATAGGTGTTCCCTTCTTCACCTTCACACATATCTCCTATCTTATCCAAGGGTATCTCTGGCATTGTCCTATGTGATCCTACCTGGGAACGAGGTTTTGATATCTCTCGTACTTGTTTGGCTACATGTTTCCATAGCTTTGGCCTTACTTTGAGTAGCTCTTCTAAGGTGAGGTTGCATTGTACTTTAGTGTTTTTCACTACCTCTGTGTTCCTAGGTATGATCGAGTCTTCGTTTCTTACCATGATCGTGGGTGCTCTCATACAAGTAGACTTAGCTTCCCATGGGCCTGTGAAGTGGGGTAATTCTTGTAAAGAATTAGACTCAAAGTCTAGTCTTTCCTGAGAGTGGGTGCTCTCCTGCTCCTCATCAATGGATGGGATGTCTTGTGGGAATTGGTCATGTGCATCATCCACAAGTTCAATGGGAGGAGGGACTTCACTTTCTTTAGCCCATTTGTCTTCTTGAATCTCGTGTAAGAATTCTGGTGTGAACCGATTCATAGAAGATGATGTGTCTGGCTCCGTAGAGTTAGGCACATAGGCTTCAGGCACATAGGCTTCCTGAGCAGGAATGCTTACTCTTTCACTTGCCTTGTCCTTGTGTTGAGAGGCGGGTTCCTTTTTTGATTGTGCAATCAGCTTCTCTATTCTTTCTAACAGTCCATCAAAGTGTAACTGTGTCTTCGCTGAACTAGAGATGTTAAATAGGCGACTGGCTTCAAACATGGTCTGAGCCAACTCCACCATCTTAGCACAAATTTTGGTTTGTTCAAGCTCTAGTTTTGCTCTAGGGTAACACTTTTCATGATCAGTTACGTTTGGCCCTTCTTGGATTCTGGCCTGATATGGTTTAAGCATCATATTAAGGTCTTTGGGAGTGGGATTTGCTAGGACTGATCCTACTCTAGGGGGTGGTGGAATTAGTTGAGGCGGGTTGGAAGGTGGAGGGTCGGATGGAGTTGGGAATGGTGGAGGTGGGGTAGTGTGAGAGGGAGTTTGAGATGTGAGTTCAGTTATCCTGGCCTTTGTTTCTCTGAGGCTTTCCTTGAGTTCACTCATCTTTTTTGCCCATTGCCTTTTCATTCTTTCACGGCTATCTCTCCAAGCTCTAGTCCTCTTCTTTGTCATGCTCTCTATTTCACTAACATCTGGGCTCTTTTCTTGGTCTACCCCTTGGTTTTGCTGCAATGCTTGAGCTCTAGTGATCACTTGCACGGGTGTAGTGGACATCTCACACTTCCTGTGGAGTCTACAACTAACCCAATAACATTAATGGGAGTTATTTTTGGCATATTGCTGGGATTCTTTGGACAATCTCGTAAGAGATGCTCCTTTCCACATTCCTGGCAATAGCCCTGGATCGTTACTGATTGGGTTTGGGTAGGTGCGGGCATGGGGCAGTCACGAATGAGGTGATCTCCCTGACATCTGTAGCATGGTCCTCTAGGGAATGGGGGTCTTACTTGCCTAGGTTGAGGTCTAGGGTTGGGGTTTGTATACATGACGTTTGTGTAATCTGACTCCCAACTAGGTTCATTTGGCTCTTCACTATAGTAGGACTCACCATGTTCAAGAGATTGCATGTAGTAAGCATGGGGACTATCGACATGTGTAGAATCAAAGCTATGGTCACTTGGGTCACTTTCAGAAAGCAATGATGTTACAGGGACTATAGCTCTATTCAGGTTCTCTTCTGCAGCTGCATATTTTACTGGGATCACATTAGGAGCAGGTGGTTGCTGTGCTAGCACTGGCTGGGGTCTCAGTTGGTTTTGGTAGGGTTGGTAGGTTTGTTGAGGTATCACATACTGCTGAGGTGGGTACAGGCTCTGGTATCTGCCTTGTTGAGGGTATGGCTGAGGGTAGGGTTGCCTAACCACTTGCTAATTGTATGGGCAGTCTTGGGCGGTGTGATTGGTGTACCTTTGTTCTATGGTGCAGTACTGGCTACTAGGATTAACTTGGGGTTGAGCCATAATGGGACAGACATTCGCCATGTGGTCGCCACCACAAGTATAGCATCTTTTCACAGGGGCATACCTTGGGATCTGTTTGCTAGTGACACCTAATTTCTGAGCTACTTTCTCTGCAAGTTCCTCAATTGATGTGGATTGCGTGGAAGAGAGGCTAGAGGCACTATCTGAATCTTTGTATATCTTGGAAAGATCTAACTCCTCCCCTAGGTTATCCTCGATGTCAATGCACATGCGTACACACTCTTCTATAGTCCTAGGGTCCTTCAGATACACATATGATCTCAATTTGGTACTTAGCAATCCATCCAAGAATAAAGCCACTTGCTTAGCTGGTGTGGGTAGCTCAGGGACAGGGCATCTTTCAAGATATTGCCTAAATCTTCTTCCTGCAAATCTCACGGTCTCTTGAGGGGTTTGCTTGAAGCTGTGAATCAGCAAGGAGGTATTATGTCTTATGCCACTCTTAGAGAATTCAATAATGAAATCCTCTAGGAGTTGGTCTATGCTCCTGAACTGCCTCTCATTTAGTGGCTGAAACCATGTCAGGGCAGTGTTCCTAAGGGTTAGACCAAAGGCATTGTACTGCGTGAATAGATCCTCCACTTGTTCAGCTCTCAAGACTTGCCTAAACTCAGCCACATGATCGTATGGATCTCCAGTGCCATCGAAGTAGTTCTTCATGGACTTAACTAGCTGAGTCGGTCTCAAAGTCCTTGTGTGCTCTCTAGGTCGTGGTAGAGGGAACTCATCCGCATTTCTTTGATTCCTGTGAGCTCTAAGTATCTCAGGTTCTACTCTATTTGTTTCCATTCTTGTTCTTTCTCTGCCCCCTGGGTTGGCAAAGCTTACTTCTGGTCTATCTCTACTTTTGTCTCTTTGAATTCCATGAGCTTGGGATGTTCCAGCTCCAGGGTGACCATATGATACATTCGATCTTGGTTGGGGGAAAACAAATTCACCCTTCCAAGCGTAAGCATGTCTATCATGTTCTATAACCACAAAGATCCTCTCTGAAGCGTGATCCAAGTAGGTCACTCTGCCTAGGCTATCAGGATCCTTAAACTCATAGATCATGATTGTTCCTATATCAATTGGCCGATCAGATTTATACCTCCAAAAGGCTTCGTCAGTCTCTCGATTGAGGAGCAAATCTATGCTCTTATTATCCTGGGGAATCCACTCTGGTGTGATAATCCTAGTGAGAACCGATTTGCCTCGAGGGGTTCTAGGTTCTGTACCCATGTTTCCTTGCTCTAGGTCACCTAAGTCCGCTTCTGGGATCACATTTCCAAATTCGTTCGTCCTATCTGGGTGACTGGTGACTACGTATATGGTTCCTTCTTTGTCCAAGTATGCTTCGTTTTCAAACTTGACAGCTGGGTGCTCTAATCCTATGGATTGGTCAGGGTTTTTAATCTGGACCACAGATCTTCCTAGGCCGTCCTCATAGATGCTAGCACCTAATCGGTTGGTCCTAAGGTATTCTAGCTGCGTCTTGTACGGGCCTTCTACCCTGTGCAAGTATGGCACTCCTGAACTTCCCATAGGTCGGTCCATGCCTTGAGACATCTCTGATTCACTAGTCTCAGAGCTAGGGTAGTATGAGTGGTGGCTCAACTACTGGGCCCAAGACCTAGCAATGTGGTTGACACTAGCCTCTGAAGACCTAAGACTTTGTCTATCTCTCCCTAGATGTCGCCCTGATCTAAGGTTCATAAGCCTAATTGAATAGCCCAATTTTTCCCAAGTACAACCTCGTTGCTGAGTTCTTTTGTATCAGTCACTTGATTCTTTTTTAGTCGATTATCGTGTTTATGCTCTAGTCAGAAATCACGTCGTCAGGAATATTTGAGTCAATTTTCGCACTGTAAGTTGATCGTTCCACGTTAGATTCTTTCCTTTAAGGTTATCGCATCACGAAGAGATTATGTTTAATCTTGAACTTGAGTGCATAGGTAGTTTTCAACTTGATTGATTCCTATCGTTGCCCTGACTTACTCCTAGCACTAGTCGTTCTTAGCCTAAGCTAGGAATTGACAAAGGGATTTGAGGATTTTCCAACCTTGAGTTTCTTTCCTTGTGTTGTTGCCCTAGTGTGCCCAGGACGTGTGTTCCCAAGCTTGCACTTACTCTTGCTTAGAATGCCCTCAAGTGCTCTTACTGGACCTGTAAAAGTCCCACGGTTAGCTCAAGACTTCAATTCAAATGACACAATAGACCACTTTCATGCATGTAACTCACAGACCAAATTATCCTTTGCCTTTATGGAAAACAATCCCAAGGATCCCTCAGTTTTCCTACCTCGGGGTATGGTCAACTTCAAAACAAGAATCACAGCAAACGGATTTCGTATGAGAAAGTTATGTCAGTTCAGGCTTCAGGGGTTAAAACAGGGTTCAAACAGGCCAACAGGGCAACAAGTTTTCCTCGGGTTATTTGCCTATAGCCTCCTTATGTGCTCTAGAGTAAAATGTTCATGCCCAAAATTAGCCAAACTCTTCAAATTAAAAACCTTAAAAAATTGGCTAAAATTGGCTGTCAATCGCGATGGACAGGGCAGTCAATCGCGATGGACAGCAGTCAATCGCGATGGATAGGAGTCGATTGCGACGGACAGACAGTCAATCGCGACGGACAGGAGTCGATCGCGATGGACAGACAATGAATCGCGATGGACAGGCAGTCGATCGCGATGGACAGGAGTCGATCGCGAGGGACAGGCAGTCAATCGCGATGGACAGGCAGTCGATCCCGATGGACGTCAATCGCGATGGACAGCAGTCGATCGCGATGGACAGGAGTCGATCGCGAGGGACAGGCAGTCAATCGCGATGGACAGGCAGTCGATCGCGATGGACAAAGCTGTCAATCGTGACGGACAGGTTGTTAACCGCGATGGATTGAAATTTTGCAAATTTTTCAGAAATTTTTGTGGAAATGTGGTGTGCAGGGTCTCTAGTCCACTGTGGTGCACTCAGATTTACCAAAAGGTGAAAATTTTCTGTCAATCGCGATCGACAGAAGTCGGCGACTGCGAGACAGTTCTGCACATTTTCGTACCTGCGCGATGTGCTGGAGGGGATGATGATGCTGAAACCTGCAAGAAACTCCAAAAGCATCCAGAAAATAGCACACAACAGTTCGCTCTCTCGCTCTCTCTCACAAGTGAAATGAGGGAAATGAAAGGAGGAAGGGGATATAGTAAAAAACTGAAATTTTTGCGATGATGGAGATGGAGATCGGATATGGTGATGATGATGATGGTGATGATGGTGGTGAGGTAAGAAAAAGAGAAATAAGAAGAGTGAAGAAATTACCTACAACGCCAACGTCTCAAATCTACGTCTTACCATCACACGCTCGTCCTCAAAGCTCGATCCCCGGCAACGGCGCCAAAATTTGGTGTAGCTCAGTGATGAGTAGCACCTCCTTTAATGTCAATCCGGGAAGACGTGAGGATGGTATGAAGACCACGAGCAAGTGGAGGCACAAGTGCGTGAGTGAGAAGCACACAAGCATGCACACACATACACACACACGCGCACACACGGCAAGACAAAGAGTGAGAAGCAATGGAGTTCTTCGATTACTTTCCAAAAGCTCTTACAAGTTCATTTCAATTACAAGCTAACCTCAAAAATGAGCTCTCTAGCTCTATTTATAGTTTTTGACTAGGTTTTGGCCTTGTCCAGACCTAGTGTCCGGCCTAGTTAAAAATTAGGTTCTCTACCCTATTTGGAGGTTCAAACGAAGTCTAAAAAATGTGAAAATTGACAGGTAGATACTTCTAAAGCTCCTCAAGCTCAAGGACTCCTTGGCTTGCACAAAATGGAGCTACAAAAATGTGAAATGGTATTTACAAGGGTTTTTAGTGATGAAAATCACTATTGTTGTAGGGATTTCTTCTAACATTTTGATATACATTTCCTGGAGCTCCCTACTTGCTCCTTCTCCTTGTGTCCACCTCTCTTATGTGCATAAATGTCTTGAAAAAAAATATTGGCCTACTTGCCAGATCGTCGTTGACTGCTCTGTCTGCTTGTACTTTCTCTTCTCTCTGACTCCCTTCTTAAGCTTCCTTGCCTAGTGAGTCCTTCAGGCAACACTAGCCTTGATGCATTTGAGGATGCAAGTGACTCTGATCTAGAGTCAATCATTATGGACCCACCTTTTGCATCAGATGAAGAATACTTCTATGAAGTAGAATCTCAACCCCAGAGGCATGGAGAGCTTACAAATGATGTAAGGCTAGCCACACATGTGACCCCGAAGGAAGAAGGAAAGAAAAGAAAGAAGAGAGAAGTCACACCAGAAGAGGAAGAATCTTTGTTTGAGGTCCAAGAAAATTTTAAGAAGTATGAGATAGATGACAGGAGAGTCATGATCAGAATGCCTAAACGAGAGGCACAATCAGGGGAGGCCTATGATAACAAAGAAACCACCAAGAAAATAGTGGTAGCTATGGAAGAAGAGAAGAGAGATGCACGTACATAGGCCATGACCTGACGCAAGACGAAGAGCACGAATTGATAGCCTTGCTAAGAGAATACAGAGATGTATTCGCTTGGAGTTACAAGGATTTGAAAGGTGTGGACCCTGACATTGATGGGGGAAGTATCTCAACCCCTAAGCAACGATGAAGCGCGAATGACCTCCACAGGTATCCTTCTTTGACCTCTGCACACCAAAAATGCTCTTACTCAGAGCTTATGCAGAGAACTCCAGTGAGCTTTTGTAGACCTGTAGTAGACACCAAGGGCTTTCCAACAAAACAAATTTCACTTGAAATGGATGCTTACACAAAGAGAAACAATGTCTACAACATGAGCTAGTTGAATGCTCACAACTGCTAGTCAAGCAGAGACCTCACTTCACTCCAGCAAACTTTTCTCAGAGATTATATAGAGAATGAATCTCAAACTTGATTCAACTTTAGAGCACTCTAATAGCTACCCAATGACACCAAAATCATAGCAAATGGATACATAGAGAAGGAGAACCAGCCCTTACAGCAGAGAGCAAAATATTTCCAACAGAGCCTACACAAAGAGAGAGATATCAATCACACAACTTCACTAAAATGAATGTTGCTCCCAGCTTACTCAGAGAATGCTCCAGAGAATTGGTAAGCATAAAATAGACTCTTATAGCTATCTAATGAGACAAGAATTACATCAAATGGATACCATATGAGGGAGAACCAATGCTAACAACTCAGGGGTAGAGAGTTGCAACACTGCCTGCGCACACACATAGATATGCCTACTAAAAGAAAACAAACAAGCAAGCAAGGGGGTTGCTTAAGCAAGGGGCTTGCTTATCACAACTCCAGCACTTAGTGCTCACTTTACATGAGCTAAAACTCCAAGAAGATGGGCCAAAAGAAGTCGGGATACATGCTCCTTTTATAGTGAGAGGTGTGCCCCTAAAATCTAGGAACTACCTTTCCAAATCAGCCTCCTAACTTGGAGGAATTAGTTGAGATGACTTGGGGAGTGGTTGAGTGACTTTTCTTGATGGAATCTCGTGGCTTTTGGCTTCCTTTGATTGCTCCACATGTCCATAAAAGATTCCCCACGAATTTTTAGCTTGAAGCTTGACTTTTAACACTCCCCCTCAAGCTTCAATTCTTCATCCTCATCCAAGCTCCTTCATGTTGATGCATTGCTTGAATTTTGAAATCTTCATCCCATCCAAAGCCTTTGTAAACATGTCCGCAACTTGGTCCTTGGTACCAATATGATGTACTGAAACTTCCTTGGATATCACCTTTTCCCTTATGAAGTGATAGTGCACTTCAATATGCTTGGTTCTAGCATGATAGACAGGGTTCGATGCTAGATGAATGCTACTCATGTTGTCACAAAAAATTGGATATGTGTCAACGTGCAAATTAAGCTCCATAAATAACTTCTTAATCCACATTAGCTCACATGTGACTTGAGCCAAAGCTCTATACTCAGCCTCGGTGGAAGATAATGCCACCGTGGGTTGCTTCTTTGAAATCCATGAGATGATCTTGCTACCTAGCATGGCTAGGTAACCACTTGTACTCCTTCTATCTTCCTTCGAACCGGCCCAATCGGCATCGGAATAAGCTTTGACCTGCATATCATCATCAAATGAGTAGAACAATCCTTCATTTATAGTGGCTTTGAGATATCGCAACATTCTTCTTGCAGCTTGCAAGTGTGTAGTCCTTGGACTATGCATAAATTGTGATAACACTCCAACTCCATATGCTATGTCGGGCCTGGTTATTGTGGCATAATTGAAAGAGCCTACAATAGATCGATACAAAGTTACATCCTCTAATGGCTCTCCATCAATGGAGCTTAGCTTTACATTAACTTCCATGGGATTTGAAATAGGCTTGCAATGTAGCATCCCAAACCTCTCAAGTAGGTCTAGAATATACTTCCTTTGTATGAGCGTAATACCTTCTTCTTTGTATACAACTTCAATGCCAAGAAAATACCTAAGATCTCCAAGATCAGAGATCCTAAACTCCTTTCCAAGCTTTGCCTTGATCTCCTCAATGCCCTTTGTATCATTACCTGTAATGATAAGATCATCTACATACACACACATGTAGACCACAAGTTCTCCTCTTTGTTTGATGAAGAGAGATGGATCCGCCTTGCATTGATTGTAACCACATTTGATCAAATAGTCCACCAATCTTTGGTTCCAAGCCCTTGGAGCTTGCTTTAGGCCATAAAGTGCCTTCTTCAACCTACAAACATGATGTGGAAACTCTTTATGAACAAAACCTAGTGGTTGCTCCATGTATACCTCTTCTTCCAAGTCTCCATTGAGAAAGGCATTCTTGATATCCAATTGGAAGAGCTTCCATCCTTTGCTAGCAGCCATTGCAATGAGTGTCCTAATGGTGCTCATCTTTGCCACGGGGCTGAATGTCTCTTCAAAGTCCACTCCATAGGTTTGTGCAAAACCCTTGGCCACCAATCTTGCTTTGAACCTAGAAATAGATCCATCTGAATTCCTCTTTACTTTATACACCCACTTATTACCTATTACCTTCATGTTCTCCTTCTTGGGCACTAGAGTCCATGTTTGATTTTCCTCAAGTGCGTCGATCTCTTCTTGCATTGCCTCTTTCCATTCGGTGTACCTGCTTGCATCTTCATAGCAATCGGGCTCATGATCTTCTACTACTTTGTTCATGTATGCATAATGTGTTGCCATGTATGAATCATAAGTAAACCTTTGAGTTGGATACTTAACTCTAGAAGACTTCCTTTCTTCACCTTTTGGAGGAATAAACCTCCTTTGCCTTGGGAACTTGATCTCTTTCTTTGACGTGGCTTCTTTCTCCATCATGTGTCCTTCATCATCTTCAACTTCATTACCTTCTTCATCCAACTCCACCAATGTTGCTTTGCCTTTTTTGATTGATTGTGCTTCATAGCTTGATGAAGATCTCCCCCTCCATGGTGAGTTCATGCTTGAACTATCTTCATTGATGGAACACCTTGGGCCGCTTAGCTCTAGGTCGATTTGTTCTTCATCATGTCCATGCTTTTCTTCTTCATAGTTCTGCATACAATCATACTTCTTATACCAAGGGAGTAGCTCATCAAATGCTACATCCCTTGATATCCTCAAGTCCTTTGTGTTTGGGTTGAAGCACCTGTAACCTTTATGATCATTTGAATATCCTAGAAACACACACTTTTCTGCCTTTGGTTGTAGCTTGTGCCTCAATTCACTTGGCACATGTACATAACAAGTACATCCAAATATCTTCAAGTGGGAAAGATCAGGTTTCTTACCATAATAGGCTTGATATGGTGTCAATCCATGGATCCCTGAGGTAGGAGCCCTATTCATTAGATACACGGCAGTATTTGCTGCATCACTCCAAAACATGTTAGGTACATTCATCTCATTAAGCATTGCTCTAGCGATCTCGGCAATGTATCTATTCTTTCTCTCTGCTACTCCATTTTGTTGGGGTGTGTACCTGCATGTTACTTGCCTCTTGATGCCTTGATCCATTAAAAAATCAGAAAACTCATTTGAGAAATATTCTCCCCCTCCATCGGACCTTAGCTTCTTGATATATGTACCTGTTTCCTTCTCTACCATTGCCTTGAATGCTTTGAAACATGTAAACACATCTGATTTGTTTTTGATGAAATAAACCCAAACCATCCTTGTGCAATCATCTATAAAAGTGACAAAGTACTTGTTACCTCCAATGGATTGCTCTTTCGTTGGCCCCCACACATCTGTATGTATCAACTCCAATGGATGTTGGCTTATGTAGCCACTCTTCTTGAATGGAAGTCTCGCTTGCTTCCCTAGTTGACAAGATTCACATAAATGCTTCATACCTTGTCCTTGGAAGTTGGGAAGACCTTCAACCAGCCTCTTGAATTGCATTTCCTTCATTCTTTGTATGTTGATGTGACCTATCCTCTTGTGCCACAAGTCCAACTCCGAAATCCTCTTGTTTCCATATGTGAAGTAGACATGTTGAGTAGAATGAGAATTTACCTCCAAAGTGAAGAGTCTCCCTTGCTTCTTTCCTCTTGCTATGACCTTGTAACCTTGCTTAGGGTTCTCCACAAAGCATCCACCTTTGTTGAACCTTACTTGATAGCCTCTTTCAACCATTTGCCCAACGGACACCAAGTTCTTTGTGATGGTAGGTACATGCAAGACATCCTTGAGACATCTTCCTTCCTCCTTGTCATCCAAAGCTACATCTCCAACATGGGAGACCTCATGGGCTGTATCATCACCTGTTTCTACATGTCCTTTACCTTTGGGAACATGTAGATTAGTAAACCAAGAAGCATTGCAACTCATATGGTTGCTACATCCACTATCAATATACCAAGTGTTATCTACTTTGCTTGAATTTCCATTCATGTGCATCATCAAGAGATTGTCATTTTCTGAACTTGTAGAAGCATAATTACCTTGGCCTTTGTATGAAGAACCTTGATTATAGTTCCTTTGGTTTCCTCCTTGGTAGCAATCTCCAGCATAGTGGCCAAACTTGCCACATATGTAACATCCTTCGCCATCTTGATTCCTGTTTTGTTGATGTCGTCCTCCTCTTCCTCTTGATCTTCCTCTCCCTCTTTGTGATGAGGTGCCTTGGTCATGTCCTTGATTTCTTGAGTGGCCTTGCCTTCCTCCAAACCTTCCTTTGCCCCATCCTTGTCCTTGTCTCCCTTTGCCCCTTTGATTACCTGCATAGAAAACTTGTGCATCTTTGCTTTTAGTTGAACTTCCACCTATGTTCATTTCTTCGGTGACCATGAGAGCAACCAATTGCTCAAAATCGGGAAGATTATCCCTTACATAAACTGAAGTGGTAAAGGGTTTCCACTTCTCATCATCTCTCAAACCATTGAGAGTATAAGCCACAAGATCGTCATCGTCTACGTGGCTTCCAATGGATCCCAATGCATCTGATAACTCCTTGACCTTAAGTATGTAGTCATTTATGCTACTCCCTGAGCTCTTCCTAAGGTTGTTGAGCTCATTCTTGAGTTGGATCTTCCTTGCTTTGGTGCTTGTTGAATAAAGCCTTTCAAGTGTCTCCCATACCTTCATGCTTGAATCCAAGTCTTGGATATGGCCGATCATGCTATTGCTAATGTGTTGGGAAAGAATAAAGATAACCCTCTTGTCTCTTTCATTCCATTCCCTAAAGGCCCTTCTCTGGTCATTGGTTGGATTCTCATCCAACCTAGGTCTTGGTTCACTTCCACTAATCAACCCCCAAAGGCCCTTGCCCATAAGATAGTTGGAGACCCTAAATCTCCATGGTTGATAGTTACCTTTGTCTAGCTTTTCAATTTGAGTGTTGAAGTCTCCCATATCTAGTCTTTGATACTTGACCTAGCCCTTGGCTAATCCTCCAATGTGTGTAAAATGAAAATGAGGCTTTGAGGTTACCTCAATCCAAAGCTTTCCTTAGATGGACACCTTGTGCTCTTGCAAATTTGAGTAGAATAGCTCCCCCTTGATGTGAGCTACCTCCAAGAAGCTTTTGTTGATGCAAATCTTCAACCACCAACTCCAAGAGGTCTTCTTGCTTGTATGTGATGCCTCCAAGATTCCCAAATGCTCTGATACCACTGATGGGGGAAGTATCTCAACCCCTAAGCAACGATGAAGCGCGAATGACCTCCACAGGTATCCTTCTTTGACCTCTGCACACCAAAAATGCTCTTACTCAGAGCTTATGCAGAGAACTCCAGTGAGCTTTTGTAGACCTGTAGTAGACACCAAGGGCTTTCCAACAAAACAAATTTCACTTGAAATGGATGCTTACACAAAGAGAAACAATGTCTACAACATGAGCTAGTTGAATGCTCACAACTGCTAGTCAAGCAGAGACCTCACTTCACTCCAGCAAACTTTTCTCAGATATTATACAGAGAATGAATCTCAAACTTGATTCAACTTTAGAGCACTCTAATAGCTACCCAATGACACCAAAATCATAGCAAATGGATACATAGAGAAGGAGAACCAGCCCTTACAACAGAGAGCAAAATATTTCCAACAGAGCCTACACAAAGAGAGAGATATCAATCACACAACTTCACTAAAATGAATGTTGCTCCCAGCTTACTCAGAGAATGCTCCAGAGAATTGGTAAGCATAAAATAGACTCTTATAGCTATCTAATGAGACAAGAATTACATCAAATGGATACCATATGAGGGAGAACCAATGCTAACAACTCAGGGGTAGAGAGTTGCAACACTGCCTGCGCACACACATAGATATGCCTACTAAAAGAAAACAAACAAGCAAGCAAGGGGGTTGCTTAAGCAAGGGGCTTGCTTATCACAACTCCAGCACTTAGTGCTCACTTTACATGAGCTAAAACTCCAAGAAGATGGGTCAAAAGAAGTCGGGATACATGCTCCTTTTATAGTGAGAGGTGTGCCCCTAAAATCTAGGAACTACCTTTCCAAATCAGCCTCCTAACTTGGAGGAATTAGTTGAGATGACTTGGGGAGTGGTTGAGTGACTTTTCTTGATGGAATCTCGTGGCTTTTGGCTTCCTTTGATTGCTCCACATGTCCATAAAAGATTCCCCACGAACTTTTAGCTTGAAGCTTGACTTTTAACAGACATATGCTCACACACTATCCCCATGACCTCAGATGCCAAACCTTCTAAGCAAAAGCCATACACATATAATGATAATTATGCTACTAAGATCAAACAGGAGATAGATAGACTGGTTGAAGCTGGATTCATCTATGAAATTGAGCACACTGAGTGGGTATCCCCCATCGTAGTGGTGCCCAAGAAAAATGGAAAGCTGCATGTATGCATTAACTTGAAGAAGGTCAATGCAGCCATAATTCAAGATAACTATCCGCTTCCTATCACATAGCATCTCTTAGAAAGAGTAGCACGCAAGGAAGTGTACAGCTTCCTTGATGGAGTTTTGGGCTACAATCAAGTAGCCATAGCTCCAAAAGATCAGCATAAGACGGCTTTTGCCACTGAATGGGGCATATTTACCTTTAGAGTAATGCCATTTGGGCTTACCAATGCACCCGCTACCTTCCAGAGGCTGATGTGCCATGTATTTAAAGAGTTCCTGAGGAAGAACTTAGAAGTCTATGTTGATGATCTTTGTGCTCATTCCAACATTAGACAAACCCATATTCCTGAACTCAGACAAATCTTTGACAAATGTAGAGAATATCAAGTCTACCTGAACCCAGAAAAGTGCATTTTTATGGTCAGGCAAGGCAAGATTCTAGGACACATAGTGTCAAAGAATGGCATATCCACTGATGAAGAGAAAGTGAGAGCCATAGCCGAGTTACCTAGGCCAAAGAATGTCAAGGAAGTACAAGCTTTCATGGGGCATTGTGGTTATTACCGACAGTTTATACACATGTATGCCATCATAGCAAAGCCTCTGTATGGACTTTTGACTAACTTTGAGTGGACTAATGAATGTGAGAATTCCTTCAATGAGCTTAAACGGTGATTATGTTCAGCACCAATCTTGACCACACTAGATTGGAATAAGCCTTTCCATGTTCATGTTGATGCATCCAATTATGCTATTGGGTGTGTACTCGCACAGCCTACCGGTGAAGGTAATATGGATCTTCCAATTGCCTATGCTAGTAGACAATTGAATGCAGCTGAACGAAATTATACCACTACGGAGAGAGAAGGACTAGGCATGGTATATGCAGTTAAAAAGTTTAGACATTACTTGCTTGCAAATAAGTTTAATTTTTTTACTGACCATCAGGCACTGCTATATCTCGTGAACAAGCCATGCAATACAGGAAGATTAGTAAGATGGTTTCTCTTGCTAATGGAATATGATTTCGAGGTTGTGGTAAGGAAAGGGAAGACTCACTTGAGAGCAGACCATCTCTCTAGGCTCACATCTGGAGAAGCCCCACAAGGAGTGTCAGATGACCTTCCTGATGCTTACTTGTTTAATTTGGAAGTGATGCCACAGTGGGCTAAGCCATTAGTGCCAGTATTGACGTACGGGCCTAACCACCCAGTAATAAACACATAGGATAGAGAGGTAGTAAAAGCCCAAACATATCACATCATGGCAGGTAGTATGTACAAGCACACAGATCAAGGGATCTTGGCTTGTTGTGTGGAAGAGGATGAGTACGCTAAATGGTTGAAATTAGCACATGTAGGTGCATTAGAGCAACAATACTCAAAGCCACGAACCCTACAGACACTAAAGAGACTCGGAGTGCATTGGCCGACTATGGAAGCTGATGTCCAGAAGTTGTGCAAGGAATGCCCAATCTGCTGCACTAAACCACCTGTGGAACATGCCACTCTTTATCAAGTGTCCATAGTGCCAGATTGGAGTGAACCACTAGTATCCTTCCTGAGGACGAAAACATTCCCTCCAGACATGACTCTGGCTAGGAAAAGGAGTTTAGAACAAGAAGCCTTGGATTACTCACTCATTGGTGATAATCTATACAAACGTGGTAAAGATGGTTACCTCAGACTATGCGCCCATGAGAGTGAATATCTCAAGATCTTGGAAACTGCTCATCAAGGTGTAGCAGGAGGACATTTTGGACCAGAACGAGTGATTAAAGCGATCCTATTTGCAGGCTTGTGGAGGCCTACCCTTCACATGGATGCACATACCTATGTGAAATGGTGTGATGCTTGCCAGAGAACTCAGTGTCCTATACGCAAAGATGAGATGCCACTGAAACCTATGATAGGTGGATGTTCATTCTCTAAGTGGGGAATAGACTTTGTAGGTCCTATTAATCCCCCAGCTAAGGGTTCCCATGCAGAGTATATCATTGTTGCCACGGACTATCTAACCAAGTGGGTAGAGGTAAAAGCCACAACAAAGAACGATGCTCAAACAACAGCTAAGTTCTTATTTGAGAATGTGTTCACCAGATACGGGTTACCTATAGAGCTAGTCAGTGACAGAGGCACTCACTTCTTGAATGAAGTTATTGAAAATCTGCTCCAAGAATTCTTGGTAGTACACAAGAAGTCTACCCCCTATCACCCCCAAGCTAATGGCCAGGCTGAGAGCACAAATAAGATCTTATGCAATGTACTAACGAAATTAGTGAACAATAAACGCTCTGATTGGGACAAACAACTACACCATGTTGTTTGGGCATACCGAGTCGCCTACAAAACGGTACTCCAAGCCACCCCCTTTCAGATGGTATTTGGCCAAAATGCAGTGCTACCATTGGACTTCTTAATACCTACATTGAAAGTAGCACAAGAGCAGGAATGGACGGGTCATGAACTCTCCTCTAGACCTTTTGACCTTGAACGACTAGGAGAAACAAGACTGAGGGTGGCTGCAGGGATATATGCAGCTAAGAAACGACAGAAGGCATACTTTGATGCCCACGTTAAGGATAAAGGTTTGAAGGCCGGCGACCTAGTACTAGTCTACACTTTGAAACAACATGCGAGAAAACTAGAGAAAAGAGGCTACGGACCCATGATCATTAATAGAATCTCAACAAGTGGAGCAGTGCAACTAGCCACATTAGAAGGGGATATTCTCCCGAGCTACATAAGCGGATGCAGAGTCAAGTTATATCAAGAACCTCTGACGGGAGAGATGCTAAGTCGACTCAGCACTGCTAAGAAACGCAAAGAAGAAGAAAGACGAATTCGAGAAGAAGCTCAAGCAGAAGCATTGGAACGTATCGGGAGAATGAAGTTGAGAAGACAGGCTAGAGAGCAACCTAGGACAGATGCATATGCAGATCAAGGATATCATGTGGCTATGTGTGAAGTTTCAGGTATCAGCTCTCATAGGATAATTGACCGACGTCCTTTTATTACCTTAGAGATAGGACAAGGAAAGGGTGCAAGGACTGTAAGAGCCTTGATTGACTCAGGGGCAGCCACTAGTGCTGTTAAAGTTTTGTACTGTCAAAAGTTGAAATTAACTGTCAATCCTATGGAAGCATATCTTATAGGATTGGGAGGCGTGGAAACCCCTTGCATGGGCGAGGTGGAACTTCCCCTCTACATTCAAGACAAAGTAATGACAGTCAAAGTACTAGTGTGTCAAGATGAGGACCTCACTGAGCCTCTTGTCTTGGGTCAGGACTGGATCTATGATCATGCAGTCAACCTAAACCTAAGGAGTGGACTTCTTCAGGTATGGGTAAATCATAGTCGAATTACAGTTGAATTGGAAAATGGGCACTCAAGGAACTAGGTAAGGCACGAACTCTTGGTCCTTCCAGGGGCGCACATGAAGTTGACAATGCTATTCTTGTCCAAAACTATATGATGCAGAAAGAGGATTGTCTCAACAATGGAGTCAAGGATAAGACGGCACTCCCTTCTTTTCCAAAGGCCAGAGGGATGCAGCAACCAAAGGCAGATCAAATACAGAAGGAGCAGAGTACTACCTATACTGGAGGCCAAAAAAACGTGCGAAGCAGAATGTCTCATCCATTGAAACAAGTGTGGGTACGGAAAGGCGAACACCCTGTTGCGACCATGCCAACCCCACGGCCACAACCTCTTATTAGTAATCAACAACACGATACTAATAAGAAGTCTTTCATAAATTCTTCTACGAAAGTGAAGTCTATTTGGGTACCCAAGAAGTCGATGAAGGCCAACCCACAATCATGACAAATCTAGGTGCCTAAGGCTTGCTTGCGGGCTCAAATAGCTACACCGAGGCCACACCCGGTACAACATGTTTCACTCACTCGAACATCCGATGCCCATTCTTATACATCACGCACGGACACATATTCTTCCATGAGCACAAGTAGAATCACTTGTAAATGGGTCCCTAAAAAGCCTCATTTTCAAGTAAATACTCCTATCAAACTCTCCAGAGTCTCCACAAAATCAAGATCAAAACCCATCCACTGCATTTGGCAACCTAAAACTTGTAATAAACCCCCGGACCCCAGTTGTAAATCCACGCCCAACTACTAACTACATCACTCTCACAACACATCATTCCACTTAGCTCCTAGGTCTACCCAATTCCTAACTACACGCACAAGCACCGAGCACTTAATAACCTACTAATCTCTCCTGAACCTCATGTTAATGTTGTAATGGGGACAAAAACAATTCTATCTTGTCCTTTACAATGTTAACACATGTTTCTATATTCTCACAGAGTCAGGAGGCAAGAAGTAACATGGCAGATACGGCAGGAACTAGCTCCCAGGCTGGCACTAGCCCCCAAGTCGTGGACATTGAAAGTCTTCCCATTGAGGAGGAATTGAAGGAATGCCCAGTGGCATTGAGGGCATTACACGCCATCCCGATTCAGAATCCTCCACAGGGGCACACAATGCCGGTCAACAAAAACTCACATTGGTTCAGTGATGTGGCAGGATCTCTGGGTGAAGGCACTTACATGTGGGAGGCCGAGATAGAATTCAATGGGCACTAGGGCAGATATCACTTCTTCACCAGGGAATTTGAGAAACTGCAAAATAATGAAGGGTTGAAACCTATAAGGAAGAAGGCCGGACTCTACGATTACTTCAAATTCCAATTGCCAAAGCCCGACTTTCTAAGATGCTCGTATTTGATTAGCACCCTCACTCCGAGCAAAGACAAAAAGGGATACAGCACCTTTGTCCTCCCATCTCTCACAAGGGGCAATGAGCTGAAGCGCTTAAGGCTGACCATCAATTTGGTAAGGGAAGCTCTCGACATGAAAGGAATGCACATTCCCACTGAGAAGGAGTCCATGGTCCCCGACAATATGAAGAACAGGAATCTGATGAAATTAAAGGACATGGTAGCAATGACACCAACGATTGCCATTCATTTGCGAATGGTCATGTAGCATTTCGCATTCCCCGCTCAGGAGAGGTTCACAATGCCACCCAAAAAGATATGGTTTAGTCTATACTTGGCCGACGCCTTCGATTTGACAATCAACATGCCCCACTGGATTATCGACCAAATCCACTTGGCTCATCAAAGGTGGTATAAAAAGCAAAAGTCTGTACTGTATGGATGTTGTGCCCTCACCAGGATTGTGTATAGATGTTTGGCGTATGATGTGCCTGTGCAAAGGGCACTCTTTTGGACCAGGGTACACGATTTTCAACGCAGATTATCAACCGCAGGGCCACCCTCCAAGAAAATGAGAGGTGCTGTTCAGATGCCCTGTGCACAAGCCCGCGGTGCGACATTGACACCAGAGACAACTCCACGACTTCTAAGGCGGGTACAACCCTTCACTATCAGATTACCAAGACACAACACTGGTGGACCGAATCTGGTGTTCCCACCTGTACCAACCGACCTAGAGTTTCCTCACGGATTCACATTAGAAGACCTAACTGATGAGGAGGTAGCCATAATAATCGAAGCTGTTAATGCGGAAGTCGAGGCAGAGCAAGCTAGTGGACAACAAACTGCTACAGACCAACCCCATCCCAGACAACCAGAGGTCGTTGATGTGGAGGGTGAAGAAGAAGAAGAACAAGAGGAGGAACATGGTGGACAATCCGAGGAAGAAGAGCACGAATATGATCAGGAAGCTCTGCAAGTACTTGAGGGTGCCCCGGCTTATACGAAGGAATTGAAAAAGCTCTATGATACCATCAACAGGGTTCAAGAGCAACATAGATTGTCCCTCACAGCAAGGAAGGCTCTCATGAACCAAATCCTTGAGGAGGAAGGTGTAGACGAGCAATACCGCGCCACACGATATGATATCTGATGCTTTAGGAGCACCTGAGACGGTGCATACCGCCCTTGCACAATCACGAAGAACGGAGCTAAGATATGGCAGATGCCCCCCTCGATCAGGAAAACAGATGAATGTATTAGTATCAGAACCACAAGGAACATCCACAACCACGGGCACTGCACACACCGTTTAGGATACTGAGGAAGCCCATACATCAAGTGCACCTCCGTCACCCCCTTTTCCACCCCTGCCTCCAACTCCACCACATTCACCTCCCACTACCAGTGTAACCAATACTGTCACCGCCTCCGAGTCCACTACCCATACCCAAGCATAGACCGTCAGTCAACCCACACAACCCACACACCCTATCTCCACCTCTCTTGTCTATACGGCCACTGACATAGTAATTCTAACCGCAGCCACGGAAAACCTCATTCCCCCGATCACACTTCTTGGCAGTTCGTATTCACAATTGCACACACCACTGTACACTTTCACCACTATCACCGCACCCACAATTCCAATGTTCACAATCACTCCCACTACTGCATCCACTTTTGATTTTATGGACATATCACCCACCTCCGCACCTCTCCCTCCCCCCATACACCCACCATCTCCCATTCCCCCACCACCCACTTCACCATTTTCCAGCACCGCATCCACACTCCCCTTCCCCTTCCCCTTCCCTTCTGCATTCAACGCATCCACCTCTATTAATAATTTATTTAATAATATGTATCAGTGTATGTCTCAACTACAATAGCACTACCAGCATCTTGATAACCAACATACGAGACTCTTCTGAAGCCATCAAGAACTTCAAGTACGATTCATTGATCTAGAAAGGGAAAAGCGGCTACTACAACAACAGTATGTCACTTTACAGGAACAACATGAGCAGTTAGTAGCCAATCCACCCCAGTCAGATGCAGAAGAAAAACAACAAATGGATGATCTGCTACACTCCCTGATAACAGAGAATCTCAAGCTTCGACGCAACCTGGCCCTCTTACGCAAACACATGTCTACAGCACTCGAGGAGAATAAACGACTACAGAAACAAAACGAAGAAAACTTGGAAGCAGCAATGGAGGGTTCCCCACAGGAAATCGACCCAGATAGATTCAAGGCCATCCCCTGCACGAATATGCAAATCGTGTTGGAAACCCATGCCGACCTCCTGGAAGCCCATGCAGCCTTAGAAAGAGAAAGAGATGACCTATTGAAGCAGCTGGCAACCCAGCACGAGTCACCAAGCAAAGTCACAACCACAGTTGAAACGTCTGAAGAAGTCGAAAAACTCAGAGCAGAACTAGAAGAATTATGAAGTAAAGTCATGCATTACGAACGTCAACCCTCTCCCCTTGTAGAACCCGAACCTGAAGACTTAGTGCCAATTGAAGTAGAGGAAACCTTCGAAGACCCATATGTTCCCATGCCTGCACCAGGGGGCAAGCAAACAGAAGAGGGCATGGACACCATCGAGATTGAGGCTCCTGAATGGATGCAGAGGTTAGAGAAAGTGGCCACAACCCATGATGACTGAGTGGCAGTTCAGATAGCTTCTATGTCACGTTTGGAAGAGGTAGTCATAAAATCGGATTACTTTAGAAACCTCTCCCATCATAGGTGGATCGGCACATCCGACGATTTGTATGT
>CM035409.1:124025898-124105898 GCA_020310875.1 Ceratopteris richardii
TCTGGAAGGACGATTGGTCACTACTGTGCTTCAAACGGCATAAATTCAATGATGTGTTCGGGGTTTTCCAAGCAGGCTTTGGATATGAAATGTGTTTCGCTCTAATATTATGTTGTTGTAGAGAGGAATCATGTGTACATATGCAACTCGAGCACAAAGGACATACATCCAAACAAGTCTTTGCTTCTCACCATAGACTATGACAGGCACACCTCGGACAGTCTCGTATAGTTATTTTGAGGCACACAATCCTTACCTGCGTGCAAATAGTGAGTTTCTTTGCAGAAGCTAGAGGATACTAGGATATGTGCAAAGAAACAAGAAATTGATAATACTGAGATAACATGATCAGATTATGGACTTATCCCCTGATGCATCCTACAGTGAGCACTAAATCGGGAATGGCCTCAACTTTTTGGATGGACTCTTAGGTTGGCAATGGTAGGTTTCCTAAGCTGCTGATAGAACACCTTGACAAATATTTTACCCTTTACAAATCAACTTATGCACGAGAATGAGAACAGGAGTGAGGCGAAAAGGAGGGAAAAATATGCTTCTAATTCTCGTATCTGATTGTTAAGTCAAGGATAAGAGTTGCCTAATTGCTTTTCTAGATTTACAGGAACGGCAAGCCATTACCATGCCTACTACCGCTGATAGTTATAGTGAAGCCAAAAAGCTGAAAACGCAGCGGAAAAGAGGATAGAACTTGAAGTGTCATGACACATAGGATTAAGACCTGCATCTATTTGTATAGAAAGGAATGGACTTTGATTGTTTGTTTTCAGGCTACCTGTAGCAGCGATGAATAGGTTACAAAATTCTCAATGTGGTCATGTATTTCAGAGAGGTTTGGTAAAGAGTGACTTGTGACCTGTTGCATAAAGGTGAAGATTGTCACATAGCTAAGGTTACAAGAGATTCATCAGTCAAGAGGTTCTTCGACATCTTGAATATGAGGGTAGTACTGGTGAGGTCTAGTTAAGCTGCAGTTCAAAACCTCTATGTACAACCTATAATTTGGTCCATCTGTGTTATCGTGTATTCACTCAAATACCATAGTCGCTGATCACATTAGAACTTTACTGGTAAGTCAAGTCGATGGCTCTACTGGTTGGATCTTATGAGCTTGCCCTGCCCCTTGAGGTTAAAATTCAAGGTGTCAGCATAGAAAGAGGAAGCAAAGAGGTATATGCTAGTATCCTGCACGGAGCATGACTTTTTGCTCAAAGCATTAATCTTGTGGTCCACATCTTTGTTGTTATGAATGATAATATTCTCCTATAGCGATGTGAGGTGCTGAAAATAGTAAGATGGAAAGTATGCGATTCAATGCATGTGCAGTAAGGCTAGACGTGCAATGAATGGAACTAGAACAAATTCAACGTTACTATGTATAAAAATATTGTTTATTGGCCCGCATTTAAAAAAAAATAGATTACCTATTGCGTGTGCAGGTCTGGCTATGCCATGACATTAATGGCTTGAAAATCTCATTCTTTGATATGCACGGGTTAAATCTTCTTCTTTGAAATGCACCGCTAACTTCTCTCCACGTAATCCCTGATATTCTCTCGTGTTTTTTTGGATGATCATGTGACAACAGATGCGGTATCCTTAGTGTCAGGCGGCAAAATTTGTGAGATCGTCTTACTGGAATCTGAATACCCCATGGTAGGTTGAGTTTCATTGTTTTTTCCACTTGGCAGACACTGCAGCACCACCCTTGCATGTGGAGCTCCCTTGCACTTATCGCTTCCTATTCGATGATGCATTCATGTTCTTAGTCTGCATCTTTCTATGCCCTTGAAAAGACTCCTTAACTGCAATTGAAGCCGTTGTTTGACTGACTCAATTGATTAACTTCTCTACAATATCTTGCGCATTACAAAATAGATGAGAGTAGGCTATGTGTTTCATACCAAGGAGAACTAAGAATGGGTGAACAAGGGGGATAAAAAGCTATAGAGAGAGGCATACGATAGCTTATGTTCGTGAAGGAGGCTATTGATAACCTCTCTATGATGTTCTAAGGTTCTCACGCGCTTCATATGATTTTATGATGAGAGGTACATGAAGTAATGTGGATCATGATAAAGGGAAAGGAGGCTTTTGTAAATCCATGAGTATCCATGTTGAGGGAGTCATTTTGGACATTTGTTTTAAATATCCATTTTTTGGGTTTTGCATTATTCAAAGATATTTTCAAGCATCTACGAAACGTGTGATTTATCAAAGATTTAAAGGGTGACATCATGATCATGCTAATATATGTCTTATGTTGTGTACTTATGACTATGTCGTGTACTTTTGACAAGATGACAAGAAACCGTGAATACCTCGATGCTTTGCATGTGAATGTGAGATGTTACATGGATTCTCTTTCACGTCTTTGTCAACACATGCAACACATCAATGGAAACTTTGTCCTTTTTATTCAGATTTGTTCTCGTGCTTTCGTGCTTTTTAACTTAATACATGATACCCCTGATATATCAAAGGTTAGACCTCTTTTTTATGAAGTAACTCTGATTTATGGCATGCCTTTTTATCATTAACATCATTATTGGCCTTTAAATTTGTATGATAATGTAAATATGATGGAAACTTCATTGCTTTTGTTTGGTGAACCCCTATCTCACATATTGTTTGCATTTTCATAGAAAGACCAAATCTCCAAAAACATTAAAAAAAACACACAAAAACCCAAAACAAATTCTAAAAACTCCTAAAATACCAAACAAATATTAAAAAACACTCAACAAACTAAAAATTGTTTCGACAAAACATGGGAAAGAAAAAGGCAAAAGAAAGAAGGAAGGGGGAAAAGGTTGCACAAAAGAAAGAAGAAAAAGATGAAATGCATGCATTAATCACACATGATCAAGGTGAAACAAATAGAGAAAACTTGCAAGGGGTAGAGGAAATTGGAGGAATGTCTAAAGGGGTGGGATCCATTGTTGCAAACAAGGAATATAGTAACACTTTTGTGGATGTACTAATTGGTCATGAACGTAGAAATATGAGTGCTTTTATTAACCCTCATTGTGAGTGGAATCTAATTCATATTGATTTAGTGACAATTATTTTGGATAACATTCAACTAACCACTCATTCCTCTATCCTCATGAATGGTGAAACTTATGATTGCATGGGTCAAGTTATGTTGCCTATTGTGGTGAATGCTATGGAAGTTTTGGAAACATTTTTTGTTATGGAAGGAATAGATGAAGACTTGGTCATAGGCACTCAAAGGTTTTTTGAACATCAAGGGTTTGAAGCATCTTGTCCAGCTATTATGTCCATCCCCACTAGTGAGTCTTTTGGAAATCCTGATGATTATCCTCATTGTAAGGATTGTGGACATAATCATCTATTCAAAGATTGTACTTTTAATCCACAGAATAGTCTGTCCACTCATGCTTTTCCATCTAACCTTTCTTTGATTAGTCACAGAAAACCTTGTCGAATGATGAAGTGGAGGACTCCAAGTGCTTGGAGGATATGGAAGGGCCCTCCCTTCCTCTAAGTTTGGAATCTTCTCATGAATTTTGTATGAGTTCTACGGAAGATAAAGTGATATCTAGGGATTCTATGTGTAATACAGATAAATGCATCGTTGAATCTCTAGATCGATCTCAAACCACACAACCTTATGATCCATTACATGAGCATGATATATGTAAAGAAACCCAACCTTTGTTGAACTCCCACTGTAAAGATGAGTTTTTTCTAAAGACTCACATAGAAGGCCCAAAAGACCCATACATCAAGAAGAAGTCACATTTCCCTTGTAATGTAAAGCAAATTTGGGTGGCCAAGAACTTACTTAGAGCCCAACCAAATCGCACTATGATATGGGTACCAAAGAAAGCTCTTATACAAAATCAACCCTCTCACACTAGACTTCATAATCTACGGTCTAATTTCACATTGCCTTATCATCAAGAAAGACCACTTTTGACAAAGGGATCCAAAGCAATAAAGTCAACACTCAGAAAAGATCCAAGGAGAAACCTCAAGGCTAAGACCAACAAAGCGAAGACATATTGGCGGCCTAAAACCTCTTCGTGCAGCATCCATGGGTGTCGCACCCAACCTTGCCCAATGCACAACATATGTTTAAGATGCACACCAAGTATGCACATGAATAGGGCCTCATCCAAAGGCCAAGCATTAGGCACACTTAGTTTAACCCAGACACAAAGAGGGAACATGTACATAGATTTCAAAAATTTGCTTTTTATTTTTCTTTTTTCAGGATGGTGGACAAAGGTATCATCCATTTCAAATGGGTGATGGAAAAGAGAAGGTTCTTGGAGTTGGAGATTTGGAGGAAGCCTCATCATCACCTAAACCCTTGAGCACTTTGCTCAAGATCCATCATTTTTTGCACCATTGTTTTTTGTATGCATTTTTAGAGTATGCATAAGATAGGTTCACATTACAAGACCGTGCATAGACACTTTTTTGTTTTCTGCCCATGCACCCTTAGTCCCCACTCATGCATATGGACTAAGAAGAGATGAATTAAGTTCATCTATTTGTATCTATCATCTACATTTTTATCATTTCATGCTCATACATCATCCATCCATTAATTTTTTTTTAAAAAAAAGAGAGGCATTCTAGCATATTCATTCCCATCTATATGAGGCAAAATAACCAACTTAAAGCACTCGGCTCCAAACAAAAAGCAAGATGAAGAAAAGCAACAAAGCAAAACACTCCAATGGTGTACGGATCATGCAAATCAAACGGAACTCCTACACACTCTTCCACAAAAGCTCCATACTTGCAAAAGCTTTGTCGAGGACGACAAAGTCAAGGAGGGGGGGAGTGTTGAAGATAAAATATTATATATCTTGGAACCACTCTTTTTTCATCATCATTTGTACCTTTTTCTACCTTTCATTCAGTTAATAAAGCACTCTTGTATAGGTATGTGTGAGTGCCACACTAGAGAATAAGTGGGATTTGTTCTCCTTTCAATTGAGAAATCCCACATAGCATGCTTTTTTGCCATTTTATATATAAAGAGGTCTCCACCTCTTCTTTTGGGAGAACTTTTTGAGAAGTAATGAGATAATGCTAGTTTGTAGATAGACTCTTGCTCTCTTTTGTCGTCATGATGTGCATGTGTGCTTGTTCTCTTCTTGTCTAACGCTTGTGACACGTTGATGTATGATTATGTCGTTATTATGCTTGTGATTACGATTAGGTGCATCATTCGCGATGCTTATGTTGTATCTTCTAGTTAATAACGTTGTTAATCATACGTTGACAAAGCGCCATTATGTCTGTTGAGTGCTTCTATGCAAACATTTGGGTCTCATGAGATGCTTCCTGGTTTGACAAGTATGAGTTGTGATGCTACAACGTCAACACATATACATACACATATACATATACATATACATATACATATACATATACATATACATATACATATACATATACATATACATATACATATACATATACATATACATATACATATACATATACATATACATATACATATACATATACATATACATATACATATACATATACACATACATATACATATACATATACATAAACATATACATATACATATACATATCCATATACATATCCATATCCATATCCATATCCATATACATACACACATACACATCCACATCCACAAATACATACACATACACATCCACATACACATACACATCCACATACACATACACATACACATACACATACACATACACATACACATACACATACACATACGCATACACATACACATACACATACACATACACATACACATACACATACACATACACATACACATGCACATGCACATACACATACACATACACATACACATGCACATACACATACACATACACATGCACATGCACATACACATACACATACACATACACATACACATACACATGTGAAGAGATGGATAGGTATGTGCTTGAAGATGAAAAGGTGTTGCAAAATCCTTGATCTACACCAGCCAAATGAACTCCAGGAGTATATGGTGGGCCCTTTTATCTTGCCAATGGATGTATTAGACACCCTATGTACCTTGGAAGATCACTCTCAAAAAGATAGATGAAAACAGATAAGTTGGAGTTAGCTCAGAGGTGAAAACTTGCTATTCTTGGTTCATACACCTGTCCAGTGTTTTACATAATTCTCTGAGCACAGCAGCAATTAGCTTAATTCCTCTTGGGGAAGTCTAGGTAACTTAAAGAGATAACTTTCAAGAGTAATCTCATCAAAAATAATAAACCACACACTGAGAATGAGTTTTAACAAGTGATGACATCATCCCGATTTTCACGGGCTGCTATAGTTTGAGACCAGTGCGTAGAAAAATCAACATAACTCCAAATTTAGGAATCCAATGATTATGAAAATTTGTATGGTTATACTAACAAGCTTTAAATCACTGAATTTGGATAAGTAACCACTGAGCAATGGCTCTGACAAGATGAGTGCAAAAGTCGGGTACCTGACAGAGAAGTGAAGATGAACAGACCCTGTTGACTTCAAATGAACATAACTTAATATTGCAACATCCAAATGACATGAACATTTGTGAGCATATAGTAGACTTATAGAGCTAACTTTACCAAGTTAAATCACTGAAAATGATGCACCAAGCTCAGAGAAAACATCTCTGCAACTGAGAAAACTGAGAGTAATGGCAGTGAGTAGTACACTTCACAAGAACATGGAAAGATGAACTCAAATAATCATGAAAATGAAAGTATATTGCTTGTACAATACAATAACTTACTGATACATATGTGTGCCTTGTAATCACACCTTTATATGGCATAAAGCTCAGTTCTTGGAGGTCTTCACATAGGTCTCTCTAACCACGACTAAAACTGCCATCTATTTATAGTTGAGTTTGGGAGGCTAACTTCCCTCAATCACTCTCCAATCAATCAATGATTGATTTGATTCTCTACCTACCACAAATCACGAATTTGTGGCTCCTCTTTCCATTCTTGATCAAGTGGACTCAACCACTTAAGATTCTCTTACTTTTACATTAAGTAAACTCTTCAAAAGTTACAAGAGGTAGTTCACAAGTGAACTTTACATAGTCTTCATTTTAAGGCTTTTTCTATGACTTTGTGGGACTCAAGCCAATACTTAGGCTTGTCATAGACTTGCTCCAACAGCTCCCCCTCAAGCCAAGTATGCTTGAGGTCTTCAATCTTCCAAGATTACTTGCAAACCAATCATAGCCTTGAATTTGCAAAGCTTTGTAGCATCCAATGCTTTGGTTAGAATATCTGCACATTGTTGATGAGTGGACACATATGATATTTGAATCTCTTTGCTTAGAACCTTCTCTCGTACATAGTGATAATGAACTTCAATATGTTTAGTCCTTGCATGAAAAATAGGAAAAGCAGCCAAATGAATAGAACTCATATTGTCACCAAAAATAGTTGGAGTTCCAAACTCCAATCCAAGATCTTTGAATAATGTCTTCATCCACATAGCTTCTTGTGTAGCTATGGCAAGACCTCTATATTCTGCTTCAGTAGAAGAGAGAGCAACTATGGGTTGCTTCTTGGATGACCATGAAATAAGCTTTGAACCTGCAAAGGTAAGATAACCTGAAGTGCTCCTTCTATCTTCCTTGGAGCCAGCCCAATCTGCATTAGAAAATAGCTTCAAACCTAAATCAGATACATAAGGATAATAAAGTCCTTCATTTATGGTTCCTTTGAGATACTTGAGAATCCTTTTGGCAGCATCCATATGTGGTTTCCTTGGTGTGTGCATAAATTGGCTTAGCACACTCACACTGTAACATATATCTACTCTTGTCAATGTGGCATAGTTGAGACTACCCAGTAGACTTTGATATGATGTGATGTCCTCTATGAGTTCACCTTCATGTGAGCTCAATTTGTGATTGACCTCCATTGGAGTACCTGCAATCTTACAATCTTGCATCTTGAATTTTGCCAACATGTCCTTAATGTACTTTCTTTGAGTGAGAAACAAACCATGATCTTTGTAGACAACTTCCAAACCTAGGAAGTAGGTAAGTGAACCCAAATCACTTATCTTGAACTCTTCTCTCATCTGATCTTTGATCTTCTTTATACCATCTGCATCATTTCCTGTCAATATAATATCATCTACATATACACATAGGTAGATGACCTCGGAATTACTCTTTTTAATAAAGAGTGAAGGATCTGCCTTGCTTGGTTGAAAGCCTTTGTCCTGCAAGAATGAAAGAAGCCTAAAATTCCAAGCTCTTGGAGCTTGCTTGAGACCATACAATGCTTTGTTAAGTTTACACACATAATCAGGATAAACTTGATTCTCAAAACCAGGTGGTTGTGCCATATATACCTCTTCTGTTATCCAACCATTCAAGAATGCATTCTTTACATCTAGTTGAAGTATCTTCCAATTCTTGGAAGAGGCAGTACTAAGCAAAACCCTAATAGTAGGCATCTTTGCCACAGGAGAGAAAGTCTCCTCATAATCAATTCCCTGAGTTTGTGCAAAGACTTTTGCCACAAGCCTTGCCTTATACCTGTTAATTGAACCATCAGAATTCTTCTTGAGTTTATAGACCCATCTTGAGCCTATTACCTTCATGGATGAAGTCTTGGGCACCAAATCCCAAGTGTTGTTTTCCTCAAGTGCTTCAATCTCTTCCTTCATTGCATGCTTCCATTCTGTTTTTGCTTTGGCCTCTTCGAATGATGATGGCTCCTCTTGGTTTATGTCCTGTGCTATGTAGATAGAATGTTTAGTTACTAATGAGGTGTCAAACCCATACCTTTCTGGTTTTTTCTTTTCCCTCATAGATCTTCTTAGGCCATGATGTGATGATTCTGCCTCATGTCCAAGTTCCTGCAATTTTGCTTTACCTTTAGACTTCCATGCTTTAATCTTTTCCATGTGAGATTCTTCATCATCCTCCGAGGTGTCTTGTTCTTCAAACTTTGATTGTTCTCTACCAAGCTTTGGAAAATCTTCTTCAAGATCATATGGTAAATTGATCTTCCTGCATGAATCTTCATACCATGAATTGTTCTCATCAAAAACTACATCTCTGCTTACCAAGAATCCTTTGTTGGTAGGGTTGTATAACCTGTAGCCCTTTTGATTGTTGTCATATCCAATAAATACACACCTTTCTGCCTTTGGATCCATCTTGCCTCTAACCTGTGAAGGAACATGAGCAAAAGCAATACATCCAAAAATTTTACAATGATCTAAGCTTGGTCTTCTTCCATTCCAAGCCTCATATGGAGTCATCCCATCAAGGGATTTTGAAGGCAACCTGTTAATCAAGTAAGTGGCTGTAGATACAGCCTCAGCCCATAAGTAATTAGGTAAATGCTTTTCATTTAACATAGACCTTGCAGCCTCAACAATTGTCCTATTCCTCCTTTCTGCCACTCCATTTTGCTCAGGAGTGTACCTTGTAGTTACCTCTCTTTTGATTCCTCTTTCTTGAAGAAAAGAATCAAACTCATGGGAGAAGTATTCTCCCCCTCCATTTGATCTTAGCCTTTTTAGTGATTTACCTGTTTGATTCTCCACAAGAGCCAAATATCTTTTGAAACATGAAAAAACTTCATCTTTGTGTTTCATAAAGAATAGGATAGTCCATCTGCTGCAATCATCAATAAAGGAAACATAATACCTTGATCCAGATATTGAAGCTTCCTTGCTAGGTCCCCATACATCTGTATGAACCAACTCCAAGAGATCTCCATGCATATAACCTTTCTTCATGAATGGTAACCTGTGAGACTTTCCAAATTGACATGCACTACACTTATAAATCATATGTTGTTTTGACAAATTAGGGAGTCCAAGTACACTTTGGTCCCTGCAAATTTGCTTTAATGACCTTTCACCAATATGTGCTAACCTTTTGTGCCATACTTCCGATTCTGTGAGTGTCTGACTACCATAGTTAAAGAGAGCAATGTTTCTAGTGTCCTGTAATTCAAATGTGAACAATCTACCTGTCTTTTCACCTTTTGCAATTCTTCTGAATCCTTGACTTGGATCTTCAACAAATGCTCCTGCTTTTGTGAACCTGACTTGCAACCCTTTCTCTACTATCTGCCCAACACTTATCAAATTCTTTGTAATGGTAGGGACATAGAGTACCTTACTGAGTAGGTTGATGTTTCCATCAGGTGCTTTGACATTGCCTATTTTCTCCACAGGATGTTTTGTATCATCTCCTGTTTGTACCTCATGCTTATTCCTTGGATCTTCTAAATCTGATAGGAGTGCCACATTTCCTGCCACATGATTTGAACAACCTGAATCTATGTAGAAGACATGCTCATCAGATTTACCTTGTGGCATAGCCATGTTCATGATCAATAATGAATCCTCTTTGTTTGAGTCTTCTGTGTAGTTATTGTAGTCTCTCCTTCCTTTGTAGCCTCCTTGATAGTTTGAATGATTGTAGTTGTTGTAGTTGCCATGGTAGTTGTTGAAGCTTCCTCTTGAGTAGCCATAACTTCCTCTATTGTATCCTCTGCCTCTTTGATTCCTGGAATTCCTAAAGCAATTTTCAGTTGTATGATTAGTTAGTCCACAAATAGAACATGGGTTGGAGTCTTGGGATCTCCCCCTGCCTTGTCTACCTCCTCTTCCTCTACCTCTGCCATGTCTTCCTCTACCTGCATAGTTAGCTTGATATGTACTTGCTTCATCATCCACTTTCTTTGCCTTTCCTTTGTTATCTTTGGAATTGCTTTTATCAGTGTATAAAGCTGAAGATTGATTACCTTTAGAGCTTTCTCCATTTTTGATAAGCTTTGCCTCTTGGGTAAGTAGTTGTCCAATGAGTGTATTGAAATCAGGTACATGCATGTCCATGTACAAATCCATAGCTGTGGTGAATGCTTCTGTTGAAGATCAAAGTCAAGGACAAATCATGGAAGCACATCAAAAGGTGGACACACAAGGAAAGGGAGCAAGTAGGGAGCTCCAAGAAGTGTATGTCAAATTTCCAGAAGAATCCCCTACAAAAATAGTGATTTTCATCACTAAAAACCATTGTAAATACCATTATCTATTTTTAGTAACTCCATTTTGTGCAAGCCGAGGAGTCCTCGAGCTTGAGGAGTATTAGAAGCACCATCGTACCAATTTTCATAGTTTTTAGACTTCGTTTGAGCCCTCAAATAAGCCCTGGAACCTAATTTTTAACTAGGCCGGACACTAGGTCTGGACAGGGCCAAAACTAGTCAAAAAACTATAAAAAGAGCTAGAGAGCTCATTTTTGGGGGTTAGCTTGTTAGAGAATAGAACTTTTGTAAGAGAGCTCTTTTGCAATCTAAGCTTTCCATTGTTCCTCTCTTTGATCTTACTTTGCGCGCGTGTGTGTGTATGTGTGTGCATGTTTGTGTGCTTTCACTCACGCACTTGTGCCTTCACTTGCTCGTGGTCTTCATACCGGTCCTCACGTCTCCGCGGATTGACAAGTAAAGGAGGTGGTGCTTACGCTTGAGCTACACCAAATTTTGGCGCCGTTGCCAGGGAGAGTGCTTCGAGGACGAGCGTTGTGATGGTAAGACCGTAGATTTGCGACGTTGGAAGGTAAAAAAAACTGTCATTTCAGTTCATTTTCTGTTTTTTCCTCTTCATCTTCATCATCATCATCATCTCCACCTTCTTCCATCTTCTTCTTCATAGAAATTTCTTGTTTTTTAGTGCATTTTCACCATTTTTATACCATTTTTCATGCATTATTGTGTGGGAAGGAGTTAGGAGGTGCAAGGGAGAGCAAGCGCTGTGTTTTCTTCATGATTTTCTGCTCATACGGAGCTCGCCATAGCCGGCGCTCATAAATTTGAATTTCCCGCCAAAAAATGCGATTCTGTGATGAAAATCGCGATTCTGTGATGAAAATCGCGATTCTGTGAAAATTCAAAATTTTTTGAAAAATCACGATTTTTAGTTTTCCCGCCTAAAAGTTGGTTGAAAAGAATCGCGATTCTGTGTTTTTTCTCAAAAAAAAAAAAACAAACACGATTCTCTGCTCAAAATCGCGATTCTCAGAAAAACACGATTCTCTGCTCAAAATCGCGATTCTCACCAATCACGATTTTCAGCAAAAACACGATTTTGTGAAAAACACGACTTTCTACTCAAAATCGCGATTCTCACAAATCACGATTTTCAGCGAAAAATATGATTGTGAGAAAAACACGATTCTCTATGACAAAATCGCGATTTTCATGCCAAAAACACGATTTTGTGAAAAAGGCGATTCTGTGAAAACACGAATTATTGCTCAAAAACACGATTTTGTGAATCACGATTTTGTGCTCAACATTGCGATTTTCATGTCAAAAACACGATTCTGAGAAAACACGATTTTCAGTCAAAAACACGATTTTGTGAATCACGATTCTCTGAGTCAAAATCGCGATTCTCTAAAACACGATTTTGTGATCAACATCGCGATTTTCAAAAACACGATTTTGTGATCAACATCGCGATTTTCAAAAACACGATTTTGTGATCAACATCGCGATTTTCAGAAACACGATTCTGTGATCAACATCGCGATTTTCAAAAACACGATTTTGTGATCAACATCGCGATTTTCAAAAAAAACACGATTTTGTGATCAACATCGCGATTTTCAAAAACACGATTTTGTGATCAACATCGCGATTTTCAAATCACGATTGTGTGCTCAAAATCGCGATTTTCAAAAACACGATTTTGTGCTCAACATCGCGATTTTTTTGACTTCACAGCATCGTGATTTTCAGAAAGTTCACAAAATCGCGATTTTCTCCAAAGGTCCTGTTTGCCTGTTTTGACCCCCAGGAGCCTGATTTGACATAACTTTCTCATCCAAAGTCCATTTTTTGAGCTCTATAGCTTGTTGGAAAGCTCGTTTCAAATCCTACACGATCTCAACTGTTTTTTTCAAGAATAATGCTTTGATTTTGAGATAGGATAATTTGAAGTTGACCCTCAGGTGGGACTAGGGAACCAAGGGGGCTCTAAAGAATTTTGAACCATACCAAAGGGAAAATTTGGACTCTTGACTAAAGCTTATGAACCTGAGATCTGGTAGACACTTAGGCAAGGATAAACAAAGCATTAGATCTTCTGAGGCTAGTGTCAACCATACATCCAAGTCTTGGACACAACAACTAAGTGGTGATCTTTTACTAAGTTCAGACACAAGTGATTCAGAAATGTCTTTTAGCATGGGAAAACCTGCAGGTGGCTCAGGGACTGCCCATCTACAAACACCGAAAGGTCCCTATAAGACACAGTTGGAATACATTCGGACCAACCAATTAGTTGCTCGCATCTATGAGGATGGTCTGAGGCGATCAGTGGTCCAACTCAAAAATCCAGATCAATCCTTTGGACTTGAACACCCGGTGGTCAAGTTCGAAGAGGGTTCATACATTGATAAGGAAGGAACCATGTATGTGGTTACCAACCAACCAGATAGGACCGATGAGTCTGGAAATATCATTCATGAGAATGAGATAGGAGACCTAGAACAAGGAAATATAGGACAAGGACCCCAGACTCCTAGAGGCAAGTCAGTTTTGACCCGAGTGATCACTCCAGACTGGATCCCTCAAGACAACAAAAGCATAGAACTATTTTTTAATAGAGAAACAGAGGAAGCCTTTTGGAGGTTCAAGCCAGATCAACCTCGCCAATTGGGCATAGTTATCATCTATGAATTCAAAGATCCTGAGATACCAGGCAAAGTTGTCTACCTGGATAACACATCAGAGCAAATTTTCTTGGTGACAGAACATGATAGACATGCATATACTTGGAAGAATGAATTGATTTTCCTCCCACCAAGATCCAATGTTTCCCATGGCCTCCAAGGAGTAGGATCATCCCAAGCTCAGGAAGCCCAGAGAGAAAGAACTAGAGAGAGACCGGAGGTAAGTTTTGCACACACAGTGGGCAGGAATAGATCAGGATTTGAAAATGAAAGACCTGAAAGAGAGAGACATCAAGCACATAGGCAACAAAGAGATGAACAGGATTTTCCATTGCCTAGACCCCGGGAGTACCCAAGAACCCTTAGACCCATTCAAGTGATCAAGGCAATGAAGAACTATTTCGATGGGACAGGGGATCCTTATGATCATGTGGCTGAGTACAAACAAGTGCTGAGAGCCGAACAAATTGAGGACTGGTTCACCCAGTACGAGGCATTTGGTTTGACCCTTAAGGGCACTGCCTTAGCTTGGTTTCAACCATTGAGTAGAAGCAGCTATCACGATATAGGTCAATTGCTAGACGAATTCATTGTAGAATTTTCCAAGAGTGGTATCAGGCATAACACATCATCCTTGATCCACAGCTTCAAGCAGACTCCCCAAGAAACAGTGCGACTAGCAGGTAGAAGATTCAGACAGTATCTAGAAAGATGCCCTGCTCTAGAGTTACTCACTCCGGCCAAACAAGTGGCTTTGTTCTTAGATGGCTTACTGAGCACCAAGTTAAGATCATATGTGTACTTGAAAGATCCTAGATCCATAGAAGAGTGCGTGCGGACATGCATTGACATAGAAGATAACCTGGGTGAGGAATTAGGATTATCCAAACTCTATAAGGATTCAGATAGTTCTACTAGTCATACTTCAAAGATCTCCACAGAAATAGAAGAGATAGCTGAGCAAGTTGCCAAGAAGCTGGGAGTCCAAAATAAACAAACACAGAGAGTCACTCCAGTGAATCGGTGTTATACTTGTGGGGGCGACCACATGGCTAATGTATGCCCAATGCAAAACCAAAACATTAGAGAAAGGAGTGCTCCATATTGCACTATTGAGAGAAAATACACAAACCACACGGCTCAAGATTGTCCCTACAATAGGCAAGCTGTTAGACAGAATTATGAGCAACCTTACCCACAAGGTAGGTATCAGAACCAATACCAACAGCCATATTATAGACCACAACAGCAATATCAGGCACCATATAGGCCACAACCTGTCTTGGGAAACCAACCACTAGCTCCAGCCAACGTGATTCCAGTCAAATATGCTGTGGGAGAGGAAAATCCAAATAGAGCATTGGTGCCCCTAACCCCATTGATACCAGATAATGATTTTCATGCTCATAGTTCAGACTACTCCCACGAAGGTAGTCCACATGCGTATTACACAGAGTCACCTGAACATAGTGAGATTTACTCGTATCAATATGAGGCACCACCTATGGAGCAAAATTGGGAGCCAGAATACTCCAATGTCATGTACACAACTCCTAACCCTAGGCCCCAGTTGAGACAAATGAGACCACAAGCCCCTAGGGGATCTTGTTTCAGATGTCATGGAGACCATTACATTCGTGACTGTCCCCACCCACCATCTCCGAGTCAAGGACAGGCTATCACAATACAGGCTTTTTGTCCTGATTGTGGCAAAGACCATCTCCCCAGAGATTGTCCAAGAAACCCCTCCAGTGCACCCAAGATTACACCCATTAATGTGGTAGGCTTAGTGGCAGATCCAAGTTCAAGTAGTAACAATGTGGCTCCTATACAAGCGGTCACTAGAGCACAAGCCTTACAGTAGGATAAACCAACAGAACAATCAGAGTCGAGTGAATCAGGAGAGCCTAGTAAGAGGAAAACAAGAACATGGAAGGATACCAGAGAGAAGGCCAATCGCAAGTGGAATAAAAAGTTATCGGAACTAGAAGAAAGTTTAAAAGAAGCGAAAACAAAAATAGAAGACATTGCATCTCAAAGCCCCTCGCATGCCGAAACTCCATCCACACCGCCTCATCCCACCCCACCACCCATTGTAAATAGACCGCAACCAGGGTCTGTTCTTGCAGATCCAACCCCAGAAGGCTTGGACATGATGTTCAAGGCCTACCAGGCTCGACTTCAAGAAGGGCCTACAGCGGCAAACCTAGACAAGAGTTACCCTAGAGCAGATTTAGAGATTGAACAGATGAAAATGTGCATGAAAATGGTAGAACAAGCTCAAGCCATACTTGAGACTAGTCAAAAGTTCAATCAGACAAACTCTATCAAATCAGATTTGCATTTCCAGGGCTTACTAGAAAGATTAGAACAATTGGTAAACAAACCACAAGTTTCTTTACCTCCACAGGCTCAACCAATTATTGAGAGAAGAAGCTCACCACCAAGGGGAGCTTATGTTCCTAACTCAACAGATGCTGGAATACCTCCTTCAATTCAACAGTACTCTCAAGAGTTCTTGCGAGAAATACAGGAAGATAAATGGGCCAAGGAGAAGGGTAATTCCCCTCCTATTCCTGAGATTGATGATCTTCATGATCAATTTCCCCAAGACATTCCATCTATTTACGGAGATGAAGCAGAACAACAAGAAGACGAAAGGTTAGATTTTGAATCTAATACCTTAGAAGAACTGCCTCAATTTCCAGGCCCATGGGAATATGAATCTCTCCAGATTAGAGCTCCTACAATACTAGTAAGAAATGAAGACTCAGTGGTTCCAAGGAACACGGATGTCGTGAAGAACACTAAGGTTCAGTGTCATCTCACTGTAGAAGAGCTGCTCAAAGCAAAACCTGAGCTTTGGAATCATGTGAAGGATCAGGTTCCAGAACTTGATTCCAACATGCCAAAAGCAGGCTCCAAGCAAAGGGTACCAGAGATACCTCTAGACAAAATAGGGGACATGTGTGAGGGTGAAGAAGGTAATACTTATCTTCCAATCACCTACCAAGGTTACACAACCAAAGCAATCATAGATTCAGGTGCTGGTGTTGCTATTGCGACCACCTCCTTGTGGAAGCAATGGGGCAAGCCCACATTAAGACCAACTCGAATGAAGCTTCAAATGGCTGATGGTCATTTTGAAAGACCTCTAGGATTGCTAGAAGGGATCACTCTAACCACTTGTGGTGTAGAGTTTGAGCACACATTTGCTATATGTGACTTTGAGAAAAATAATGTCTATGAGATGATCCTAGGAAGACCCTTCCTACGACAATTGCAAATAGTACAGGATTGGGGAACTAACTCCTTGTACTTACAGCACTTAGGGGTCACCACCAAGGTCAATTTGAAGGATTACACCTTCAGAGATGTACCACCCCTACAGTGGAATTCTATCCACAAAGCGAAAGAAGATTCCATCTCTGTGCATTCTGAAAGTTCACCTGATCCATCATGGCTGCATGAAGATACTCATTTGTGGATGTGAAAGGTCGCAAAGGAAGAGGAAAAACATTTAAAGGAAAGAGAAGAAGGAACTTCGTTAGGAGATAGACCAGTTAGAGACCCAGCCTACACACCGATGATCTTTCCAGATGAGGAGTTTGAGCCTCATGGCTGGCCAGAAATCTTAGCCACCATGGACATTGCTGTCAATGAGGAACAGTGGACACCTCATTGTGATGAGGAGGGTTATGATATCTCAGTGTTCATGTGTCAACCCTTGCTAGAAGAATGTGACCCTAGTGATGTCATAGAAGAAGAAGAGAATGACGATGATCTGGAGTCTATTGTGATGGATAGTTGCTTTAACTCAGAGCAGCACTATCTAGAAGATATAGGAGTGTTCACCCAGAAAGAAGAAGAACCTCTCACAAGTATTAAAACGGTAAACTCAAAGGCTGGAAGCGAAAGTAGTCAAAAGAAAAAGAAAAGAAAAGCAGTGAAACAAGAAGAGGAGGAATCATTGTTTGAAGTACCAGAAAACTTCAAGAAATATGAAGTTGACGACCGCAAAATTTTGGTACGAATGCCTAAGAGAGAGGCCATCATAGGAGAATCATATGATAATAAAGAAAAGACCAAGAAGATTGTAGTGACCATTGAAGAGAACGAAGAGAGATGCACATATATAGGAGATGACCTAAGTGCAAGAGAAGAAATGGAGCTTGTAGCTCTATTAAGGGAATATAGGGATGTGTTTGCGTGGCACTATAGAGACTTGAAAGGGGTAGATCCAAGAATTTGCTCTCATACTATCCCCATGACTGCTGATGCCAAGCCCACCAAACAGAAGCCCTACACATATAATGATACCTATGCAGCCAAAATAAAAGAAGAAATTGATAGGTTGATTGAAGCTGGATTCATCTATGAGATTGAGCATACTGAATGGGTGTCCCCCATTGTTGTAGTGCCCAAGAAGAACGGAAAGTTGCGAGTGTGCATTAACCTGAAAAAAGTTAATGCCGCTACAATCAGAGATAGCTATCCGCTTCCAATCACCGAACATTTATTGGAGCGTGTTGCAGGCAAGGAAGTTTATAGCTTTCTTGATGGATTTTCACGTTACAACCAAGTAGCCATTGCCCCAGAAGATCAACACAAGACGGCTTTTGCCACCGAATGGGGAATCTTTGCATTTCGTGTGATGCCATTTGGGCTCACCAATGCACCTGCAACATTCCAAAGGCTCATGTGTCATGTCTTCAAAGAGTTCTTACGAAAGAGCTTAGAAGTGTATGTGGATGATTTATGTGCTCGTTCCCAAGAAAGAAGATTTCACATCCCTGAGCTCAGACAGATCTTCAACAAGTGTAGAGAATATCGAGTGTGTCTGAACCCAGAAAAGTGTGCGTTCATGGTGCGTCAAGGTAAAATCCTCGGTCATATTGTTTCTAAGAATGGAATCTCAACGGATGAAGATAAGGTACGAGCCATAGCGGAGCTGCCAAGGCCAAGGAATGTTAAAGAGGTACAAGCCTTTATGGGCCATTGTGGATATTACCGTAGGTTTATCCACATGTACGCGATCATAGCTAGACCCCTTTATGCCTTGTTGTCTAATTTTGAGTGGAACGACGAATGCGAGAATTCTTTCAAGGAACTGAAGAAACGTTTGTGCACAGCACCAATATTGACCACTCCTGATTGGAATAAGCCATTCCATGTCCATGTGGATGCATCCAATCATGCCATAGGATGTGTGCTAGCACAACCCACAGGTGAAGGGAATTTAGATTTGCCCATAGCATATGCTAGTAGACAACTAAACCCAGCCGAAAGAAATTATACCACAACCGAGCGAGAAGGATTAGGCATGGTATATGCGGTAAAGAAGTTTAGACACTATTTATTGGCCAACAAGTTCAAGTTTTTCACTGATCATCAAGCTTTGTTATATTTGGTCAATAAACCTTGCAATACTGGACGCTTAGTAAGATGGTTCCTCTTGCTAATGGAGTATGACTTTGAAGTTGTTGTCAGGAAAGGTAGAACCCACCTTTGGGCAGATCACCTTTCTCGCATTACTTCAGGAGAGTCACCACAAGGAGTGTCTGATGAACTACCTGATGCTTATCTGTTCAATTTGGAAGTTGTTCCTAAATGGGCAAATAAGTTGGTACCAGTCCTAACCTTCGGCCCTGCAAATAAGAATGTGAAAACATCACAAGAAGAAATTGTAAAATCACAAAAATATCACATATTGGCAGGAAGCATGTACAAACAAGATACTGAGGGTGTATTAGCTTGTTGTGTCGAGGATGATGAACATAGTAGTTGGTTGCAGCAAGCTCATGAGGGATTGCTAGGAAATCACTATTCTAAACAACGAACATTGCAGAATTTGAAACGTTTAGGAGTGTATTGGCCTAGCATGGACAAAGAAATACATGAGTGGATCAAGAATTGTCCAATGTGCAGAGAGAGACCACCAGTGGAGCATGCGACCCTTTATCAAGTATCATTAATTCCAGATTGGAGTGCTCCATTGGTAGAGTTTATGAGATCGGGAAGATTACCCAAAGAGGCCAGTCTAGCAAGAAGACGAAATATGGAGCAAGAGGCTCAAGGCTATGCCTTAGTAGGAGAGAACCTATACCGAAGAGGTAAAGATGGTTACTTAAGACTGTGCGTTCATGAATCAGACTATTTAAGGGTCTTAGAGACTGCACACAGTGGTGTTGCAGGTGGACATTTTGGTCTTGACCGAGTGATTAAGACCATTCTATTCTCAGGACTTTTGTGGCCCACTCTTCATATGGATGCACATACCTATGTGAAGAAATGTGACACATGCCAACGTGCACAATATCCAGTTAGAAAAGACGAGATGCCTTTGAGGCCAATGATGGGAGGGCGTGCATTTTCCAAGTGGGGCATAGACTTCATAGGTCCTATTAATCCCCCTGCTAGAAACTCCCATGCAGAGTATATTATTGTAGCCACAGATTACCTTACCAAGTGGGTAGAAGTGAAAGCCACAACAAAGAATGATGCTCAGATGACGGCTAAGTTCTTATTCGAGAATGTGTTCACGAGATATGGGCTACCAATAGAGTTAGTGAGCGATAGAGGCACACACTTCTTGAATGAAGTCATTGAAAATCTTCTCCAAGAATTCTTGGTGATACATAAGAAATCTGCCCCCTATCACCCACAAGCTAACGGACAAGCCGAGAGTACCAATAAGATCCTTTGTAACGTATTGACAAAATTGGTAAATAATAAACGCTCTGATTGGGACAAACAACTTCATCATGCTGTTTGGGCTTATCGAGTTGCCTACAAAACAGTACTCAATGCCACCCCATTTCAGATGGTCTTTGGACAGAATGCGGTGCTACCACTGGATTTCTTAATCCCTGCTTTAAAAGTAGCACAAGAGCATGAGTGGAATGGACATGAATTGTCATCTAGGATCTTTGATCTAGAACGCTTAGGTGAGACAAGACTACGAGCGGCTGCAGGCATCTACGCTGCAAAGAAAAGGCAAAAGGCCTACTTCGATGCACACATTAAGGATAAGGGACTGAAAGAGGGAGATCTAGTGTTGGTTTACACACTGAAACAACATGCCCGTAAGTTGGAAAAACGAGGGTATGGACCCATGATCATTAACAAAATTTCCACTAGTGGTGCTGTTCAATTGGCTACTTTAGAAGGTGATATCTTGCCAAACTATATTAGTGGTTGTAGAGTCAAGTTATATCAAGAACCTCTTACAGAGGACATGCTAATGAGACTCAACACTGCTAAGAAACGAAAAGAAGAAGAGTTAAGAGTGAGAGAAGAAGCACAGGCAGAGGCTAGAGAGCGCATAAGGCGAAATAAGTTAAGACGACTTGGCCTAGATGTCAACTCAAAAGCTCCAAAATATCACATGGATATGTGCCAAAAGTCAGGCATAGCGACTTCTCAGGTCATTGACCGAAGACCCTTTGTGACCATAGAGTTAGGACAAGGGAAGGGTGCAAGGACGGTGAAAGCATTGATTGACTCAGGTGCAGCAAGTAGTGCAGTTAGACTTTCCTACTGCCAAGACTTGCAGTTGAACATCAATTCCATAGAAGCTTATCTCATAGGATTGGGAGGTGTGGAAACCCCTTGTTTGGGCGAGGTGGAACTTCCCATCTACCTTCAAGATGTTCCAATGAAAGTCAAAGCGCTAGTATGTCAAGATGAGAACCTTACAGAACCACTTGTCTTGGGTCAAGATTGGATCTATGACCATGCAGTTAACTTAAACCTAAGAAGTCAAATTCTTCAAGTTTGGGTACATGAACAATGCATTACATTAGAATTAGAGAACTGCATGCTCCTAGATCATGGCACCACACACTCTCTTAGTTCTTCCAAGACTAATCATATGAAAGAAGATGTTGTATGTGTCAAAAGCTCTATGATGCAGAAGGAGTCAATCGTGGACGACCAGGTTCGAAGGCGGGTGGATCTTTCTTCTTCTCCAAAGAATCAAGTAGTCACAGTAGTGAGTCCACCACACAAGCAAACACAACCGTTCACGACAACTGCTACATCAAATAGAAAGACACCATTCGATAAAAAAGCAGTTCCGAGCATGAAGCAGATATGGGTACGCAAAGGAGAGCAACCACCAGCCTTGCCCCCACAAATCCCATCTAGGCAAGCCAACCAGGCCAGAAGACGAGGGAAGCAGCTCAGACAAGCTCAATCACAAGGTATCCAACAAGTTTGGGTGCCTAAGAAGTTAGCTGCAGCTCAACAAGGGCAATTACAGATGTGGGTACCTGAGAAGCTCCTACATCTACAACAACCTATGTTCTCCCACATGCGAAAGGTCTCAACAAAGAATCCAAAAAGAGAAGAGGGTAAGAACCACGTACAGAGACCGAAAGAAGATCAAATCAGCTCTTCAACAATAGTAGGAAGACGTGCAAAAAGGATATGGGTTTGGAAGCCAAAAGTACAAGTAGCCTATACCGAACCAAAGGGCCAATCACATTGGATACCACAGTTCAGAAAGCATCCAAAGATGAAGTCGCTTGAAGTGATCTCTACTGTGCCAAATGCTGTTCTCAAATGGATTCCAATAAGAAGGAATACATCATCTCGCGATCCCATGGAGACATCCAAGAAAGATGGCGTCCACATCTGCAAGTAACATCAAGCCTCGACGAGCAACAACCATGTGCTCCTTGCACAACCCTGTCTTTTGCACCATTCAGGTCATGCATTTCCAAAGTATGCATTAATATAGGGCCACATTACACGGCCGTGCATAGACACACTTGAGAATCCCAGGCACAAGAGCACATTGACATATGTCAAAGACTAAAATCTGTCTTCTTGTTTTGTGATATTGTTCCAAAAAAAAAAAAAAAAAAAAAAAACGAGGAAGAACTTGTTCCCAGGTTTCGCTCATGGAACATGAATGAGTCATGCTTAGTTGAAGATTGAACCATAGATTACTGGGCATTTATCAGTTTGGATAGAAGTGTGTCTTGGCTAGCAGATGATTTAATTGCTGCCTTATCTCATAGATGTCAAGAACTTAGCATGAGCAGGGCATCCACAACTATGGTTTCCTCTTACTATGGTAGGAGTGAAGAGCTTGAAGGTCCACAACTTGAGTGATGCTTAACTACTGTATGTACCAGAGCAGCCAAGGAGATATCTGCAAAAGGTAGTTCTGGAGGAGAAGACTCCTGTATATGGTGAGCTAAAGAGAATATCTGAAACTCAGCTTGGTGTAGTTACCCGATGTTGCTTGCCAAAGAATATAAAGCAATTCAATTCTCAATATTTCCAACCAGTATGGAACAGTAGCACTGGTGAATGGTCTATGTCAATCAGCATGGTAATCTCTTAGAAACCGGCACGTGTCCAATATTCCTCTAAGTGTCAATATAGGGAAGTGAACGTGCATGAGCCCAAGCTCAGAAATGCACATTGTTAGTGACAAATGTTGCTTTGAAAAGAGGAGAGGGGATTCACCACTCAAAAGATCTCATCAGTGGACAATCAACATGGACATTCATCAACAAGGTTCCATCCCAAAGGCCGAGCGTACAACACGAAGAGACAAAACATCCATCAACCTTCTCCATGGTAAGTATCTTTACTCTGGAAACACCATAACCATGATAGTTTAGGAAACCTCTTCGTCAGCATACCCTTCAGCACTCAGCTCAAGAACTGCAATTTTTGCACCATACTTCTTCCAATGCATTTTCCAAGTAAGCATGCGTAGGGCTACACTACAAGGCCGTGCACAAGGCACATACTTTTTTCAACCCAGGCACGAACACACTTACCCATCATTCATTATGGGTTATGAGTAGTTGGCATGACTACTCTCAACATCATCTTTGGAAGAGCTAGCGGACGTCATGGGAACAACATCCATATCTCTGAAGCAAATTGAAGCCAGTAGTTGCTCCAAATCACTCTTGACAACCTCTTTTGAGCAACTTGCAGTTTTGAAGAGCTCGCAACGACACATTTTTGCTGGAATCCAAGGAACCAGCTCATACAACGGATGGACACCACCTCTCAAAGCACTACATGGAACAGCCCTTCCAACAAGGGTCTGTCAGGGACGACAGACTCGAGAGGGAGGGGAGTGTTGAAGCTCAAAGTCAAGGACAAATCATGGAAGCACATCAAAAGGTGGACACACAAGGAAAGGGAGCAAGTAGGGAGCTCCAAGAAGTGTATGTCAAATTTCCAGAAGAATCCCCTACAAAAATAGTGATTTTCATCACTAAAAACCATTGTAAATACCATTATCTATTTTTAGTAACTCCATTTTGTGCAAGCCGAGGAGTCCTCGAGCTTGAGGAGTATTAGAAGCACCATCGTACCAATTTTCATAATTTTTAGACTTCGTTTGAGCCCTCAAATAAGCCCTGGAACCTAATTTTTAACTAGGCCGGACACTAGGTCTGGACAGGGCCAAAACTAGTCAAAAAACTATAAAAAGAGCTAGAGAGCTCATTTTTGGGGGTTAGCTTGTTAGAGAATAGAACTTTTGTAAGAGAACTCTTTTGCAATCTAAGCTTTCCATTGTTCCTCTCTTTGATCTTACTTTGCGCGCGTGTGTGTGTATGTGTGTGCATGTTTGTGTGCTTTCACTCACGCACTTGTGCCTTCACTTGCTCGTGGTCTTCATACCGGTCCTCACGTCTCCGCGGATTGACAAGTAAAGGAGGTGGTGCTTACGCTTGAGCTACAGCTTCCCACTTGTCATTTGCCTTCAAGCCATTGATGACCTGCCTTACAATTCGCTCTTCATCTATTACCTCTCCAATGCTTCCCAACTGATCCGCTATGTCCTTGAGCTTTGTGACAAAATCAGTCACATTTTGTTTGGGAGCCTTCTTGAGAGTTGTGAAATCCAGCCATAGTTGATGCTTCCTAGCTTTAGTACTTGAAGAAAAGAAAGCTTCAAGTGCATCCCACACTTCTTGAGATGTCTTACAACTTCTAATGTGAGGCAACAAAAAATCTGAGATAGAGTTGAGGAGATAAGACCTTGCAAGTGCATCCTTGGAGCACCATGTGCTCAATCTTTCTTGCTCTTCTTGTGTTGGTTGACTTTTGTTCCTGAAACTTGGCATAACTTCATCTCCAGCCACATAACCATATAAACTTCTACCTTGGAGATAAGATTCCATTCTTAATGACCAAGCTGAGTAGTTACCTCTGTCCAATTTGTCAATTGATGAAGGAAATCCATCTGCCATGTTGTCCAACCTTGCTCTGATACCACTGTGAAGAGATGGATAGGTATGTGCTTGAAGATGAAGAGGTGTTGCAAAATCCTTGATCTACACTAAACAAATGAACTCCAGGAGTATATGGTGGGACCTTTTAGCTTGCCAATGGATGTATTAGACACCCTATGTACCTTGGAAGATCACTCTCAAAAATATAGATCAAAACAGATAAGTTGGAGTTAGCTCAGAGGTGAAAACTTGCTATTCTTGGTTCATACACCTGTCCAGTGTTTTACATAATTCTCTGAGCACAGCAGCAACTAGCTTAATTCCTCTTGGGGAAGTCTAGGTAACTTAAAGATCTAACTTTCAAGAGTAATCTCATAAAAAATAATAAAGCACACACTGAGAATGAGTTTTAACAAGTGATGACATCATCCCGATTTTCACGGGCTGCTACAGTTTGAGACCACTGAGCCGAAACATCAACATAACTCCAACTCTAGGACTCCAATGATTATGAAAATTTGTATGGTTATACTAGACTGTAAGCTGAATCCAACAAACTTTAAATCACTGAATTTGGATAAGTAACCCCTGAGAAATGGCTCTGACAAGATGAGTGAAAAAGTCGGGTACCTGACAGAGAAGTGAAGATGAACAGACCCTGTTGACTTCAAATGAACATAACTGAAGATTGCAACATCAAAATGACATGAAACTTTGTGAGCATATAGTAGACTTATAGAGATAACTTTACCAAAAATCACTGAAAATGATGCACCAAGCTCAGAGAAAACATCTCTGCAAGCTGACTGAGAAAACTGAGAGTAATGGCAGTGAGTAGTACACTTCACAAGAACATGGAAAGATGAACTCAAATAATCATGAAAATGAAAGTATATTTCTTGTACAATACAATGACTTACTGATACATATGTGTGCCTTGTAATCACACCTTGATATGGCATAAAGCTCAGCTCTTGGAGGTCTTCACATAGGTCTCTCTAACCATGACTAAAACTGCCATCTATTTATAGTTGAGTTTGGGAGGCTAACTTCCCTCAATCACTCTCCAATCAATCAATTATTGATTTGATTCTCTACCTACCACAAATCACGAATTCATGGCTCCTCTTTCCATTCTTGATCAAGTGGACTCAACCACTTAAGATTCTCTTACTTTTACATTAAGTAAACTCTTCAAAAGTTACAAGAGGTAGTTCACAAGTGAACTTTACATAGTCTTCATTTTAAGGCTTTTTCTATGACTTTGTGGGACTCAAGCCAATACTTAGGCTTGTCATAGAATTGCTCCAACAACACATACACATACACATACACATACACATACACATACACATACACATACACATACACATACACATACACATACACATACACATACACATACACATACACATACACATACACATACACATACACATACACATACACATACACATACACATACACATACACATACACATACACATACACATACACATACACATACACATACACATACACATACACATACACATACACATACACATACACATACACATACACATACACATACACATACACATACACATACACATACACATACACATACACATACACATACACATACACATACACATACACATACACACACACACATACACACACCTACACACACACACACACGTACACAGACACGTACATAGACATGGACACAGACACAGACACATACACCGACACATACACACACACATACACGTACACATACACGTACACATACACATACACATACACGTACACATACACGTACATATACACGTACACATACATAGATACACATATACAGATACACCTACACCTACAGCTACACCTACACCTACACCTACACCTACACCTACACCTACACCTACACCTACACCTATGCCTACACATACACCTACACCTACACCTACACCTACAGGTACACCTACACGTACACCTACACGTACACCTACACCTACACATATACCTACACATACACATACACATACACATACACATACACATACACATACACATACACATACACATACACATACACATACACATACACATACACACACATACACATCCACATACACATACACATACACATACACATACACGTACGCATACACGTACGCATACACGTACGCATACACGTGCACATCCACGTGCACATCCACATCCACATCCACATCCACATGCACATCCACATGCACATGCACATGAACATGCACATGCACATGCGCATGCGCATGCAGATGCACATGCACATGCGCATGCAGATGCAGATGCACATGCGCATGCAGATGCACATGCAGATGCACATGCGCATGCAGATGCAGATGCACATGCGCATGCAGATGCAGATGCACATGCGCATGCACATGCGCATGCGCATGCGGATGCAAATGCACATGCGCATGCGGATGCAAATGCACATGCGCATGCACATGCACATGCACATGCGCATGCACATGCACATGCACATGCGCATGCACATGCACATGCACATGCACATGCACATGCACATGCACATACACATACACATGCACATACACATACACATACACATACACATACACATACACATACACATACACATACACATATACATACACATACACACACACAGATAGATACACAAACACAAACACAGACACATACACATACACGTACACATACACATACACATACACATACACATACACATACACATACACATACACATACACACACACATACACATACACATACACATACACATACACATACACACACACACACATACACATACACATACACATACACATACACATACACATACACATACACATACACACACACATACACATACACATACACATACACATACACATACACACACACACACATACACATACACATACACATACACATACACATACACATACACATACACATACACATACACATACACATACACATACACATACACATACACATACACATACACATACACATACACATACACATACACATACACAGACACATATGTTAGAATTTTAGCAATCTCAAGTGTGGGAACTCATGCGAAGTTGAAGTGCCACATCACTCAAACTTTTTGGTAGGATATACAACCACTTTTCCACGAGTTTTCTTTGCCCTTTACTCAACTAATTGATGGAGAAAAGTCGGATCATTTGGAGGGCATTTTTGAATTCAAATTTACAACCACCTTTTTGAGCATTATATAAGCAAAGACATGGAGCAAAGTTGTGGCCATCCTCCTCTACCATTTGAGCACTTGTAGGCTCTCATTAGGAGTGTTTACTCTAGGTCTAAGCTAGCCCCTACCTAAGCAAGCCCCTTGCTTGTTGGACTTTTCTCATAGGAAGTGATCTTTGATCACCCATATCTCTTTGTGTAGTAGTCCGATTCATTTGCAAGATAGCTCATTTTGTTCCTATGATTGTAAGATTTCTTTTGGATGTAATCTTAATATCAATTGTTCATTAACCTTGAGTATATTGAGCTTGAAAGCTCTCTGGTATGATCTCTACGTATTCCCATATATATGTGTGTTGGAAGGTACACATAGGTGCACGCTACCAGTTTGGGCAGATTTTGGTCTGTCTTGTGCAAGGAGTTTGGCATAGCTCACATTCTCCAAATTGAGTGATCTATGGATTTTGGAAAGCTTAGAGTGTATTTTTTTTGTGCAAAATTTAATAGGTTTAGTCTTGAGGTCCAGAGAGCAATTCACTTTTTGGTGGACTATGGTAGTGAACTGTTTGGTCCTAGGGAGGGCCTATGATTCTTCTGTTGCAACTAGGAGTGGATATACTCCATCAGTTGTATCAGAGCTCATCAGAGCATTGAAGACATCAAGAGGAGGCCTTGAAGTTGCTTGAGAGCCAAGGATTGAAGCAAAGACCAACAAGATTTGAAGAAGGATATGAAGCAAGGGGGAGCTTCTATCATCGTCGAAAGCTCACGAGAAGTGGAGACTCTTGTGGGAAGGTAACATATCATTCTTTCTCACATCTATCACAATCCAAGGAGGTATTAGGAGCCACATATAGTCACATACACAATGTGAGACTATAATACTCAGATTGAGAAGCTTGAAAAAAGCAATTAGCAACCTTGGAAGTTTAGAATCTCTAACTTCATCATGGGTCTTTGGGGATTGGTTAGTGGTACTAAAGTGAAGCCATACATAGATCCACATACACCTACTGAGAATCAAAGGAGATCCATTAGAGAATGGTAAGAAAGGGTTAGGAGAGTGATCTTCATTCTTTCACAACACATAAGCAACTCCATGATAGATCATATCCAAGACCTAGATACATCTAAGAAGGTTTGGGAGTGTTTAGAAAGGTTGTACTCTACCTCTACAAAGGCTAGAAAAATTCGGCTCAAGAATGAAAGTCAACAACCTTAGGAAGTCATCAAATCAGAGCATTAATGACTTCATACTCAAAGTAAAAGAGATCTCAGATGCACTTGGTTCAATAGGATGTGTTGTAGATGATGATGACCTAGTTGCCCACACACTTAATGGGCTTAGAGAAGATGATAAATGGAAGGCATTCACAACCTCTCTGTATGTAAGGGATTCATTACCAAATTTTGAGCAACTTACTTCTCTTATGGTGACTGAGGAGCTCAACCATGGAGGCAACAAGTCAAAGGGCAGCCAAGACCAACTCTTCTATGCAGGCAAAGGAGGAGGAGGCAAAGACAACTGAGGTGGTTCAAGAGGAAGAGGTAGAAGCAACTACCAATAAGGCAACCAAAGCTATCAAGGTCAATCATCAAGAGGAAGAGGAAGAGGAAGAGGTAGAGGAGGAAGATATGGAGGTCGAGGCTACTCCAACTCAAATGGATGCTTCAATTGTGGGAAGCTAGGACACTATGCCAATGATTGTTGGCAAAAGCAAGGTAAGAACAATTACAAAGGGCAAGGTAATTATGCTAACTCCTCAACAAATTCAGAAAAGGAGCATTTGTTAGCTATGAAGCATAAAAGTGAAGGTCAACCACATGATGAGGTGTGGTATATAGATAGTGGTTGTAGTAACCACATGTCAGGTAAAGAGGAGTACTTCAGTAATCTTCAAGCACCCAAGAAAAGAGGCTTTGTGGAGACAGGAGACAACACAAAGCATGAGATACAACAAATGGGAGATGTGAAGCTTGAAGGCAACCACAAAGAAAAATGACTATCTGAGGTATTGCATGTTCCTACTATTACAAAGAACTTAATCTTTGTTGGACATATGGTTGAAAAGGGATACTGTTGTGTGAGAGCTTCATAGCCTCCACACAAACTAAGAATACTAACTAACAAGACTCACACTAGGAGAGAGAGAGATGTGTTTCCACCCAACCAACCCCTCCAATATATAGCTCCAAGACCAAGGGGATAAGTCCCTCTCAAGGGGACATGTGTACCTTCCATCACATGGGTCCCTAAGGTGATCACATGGTTTCTAAGCTTAGGAAATCACATGAAATCAGATGGCTTCTAAAAGAAGACTCTCCAAGCTTTCACGTACAAACCATGTGGCTAGGAGAAGCTTCCAATCAAGCCTAAGGTACTCAACCTTAGAGAATCAATCCTAAGGTTCAAGACCCATCTAAAAGGGGTAAATAAACCATAAATCCAAAGGGTTTCACACCTAGAAACCCAAGGGTTCTACCCCTTAGACCCATGTAATTATACAACATTCTCCCCCCCTTAAAAGCATTTCTGTCCTCGAAAATGAGTGGAGATATATACCTTGGGGTATTCCCCCGTGCTCCATGATCAATCTCAAGCATCATGGCTTTCATCTCTCTAAGTTCGCCTCTTAATTCAAAAAGGGAGTTCTACCCTGATTGAATCTTAAAAGAGGAGATTCCATGTGTAGTCTAATTCCTTGCCCCAATCATTAAAAGTTCCATCTAGTTTGCATACGAAAAAGAACTGAGTCGAATGCAAAGTATGGAAAGAATGGAAAGGGTGAAAGAGAAGATCCTTGCCTATTTCCTTGTCTAGGCTATGTGCTATATATGGCTCTCCATAGCTCAAACATGTGAATTAGGTGGATACAAAGCGACTTCAGCTAAATTACTACCTTGGTCCATGGCTTTGCACCTCTTGTGCATGGACCTAGCAAAATAGATGAATGCTACTTAAGGTTTCCTTATCAGATTCATCTCTCAAGTTATAATCCAACTTGTTCTAAAAGGAAGATGAATCTTACATAATCCCTGCCCAAATCACTCTCGTTTAGTGAAATGGGTGGATTTTCTAGTTTGCAATTCACCTCCAATAAATCTAAATAGAGGGGAATTTTATTATTAAAACCGTTTAATGTGGTGTGTTTCATCTTATCAAACTTTAAGTTTGACTTGATCTTTACCCTACTTGCGTCTTTTGGCTTTTCTTCTCTTCTTTTGCCAAAATAAGAGATAAGACTAGGTCTTTCTCCAATAGATCCCTTCATGTTCAAAGCTTTACCCATGGGTTTTACTTGGGGATCTAGCTATTATGCTTCATACAAAAATCCATATTCCTTAGGTCTATATTACTCGAATCCATAACATATGTTATGTTATCCCCATGAAGCATCAAGATACTTTTAGGATTATGCTTTAAAGCTCATCCAACTTCTTTACCTAACCCACTTAGGATTCATACAATCCTTATGGTATATGCAAGTCTTCTCTTGCATTGGGGTTCTTTGAGAATTCCCAATCTTTGAGAACTTCATTTAGTCGGAAGATGTAATGAAAGATATATGAAGTACTAGAATACAAGGAAATACTTCAACTTTATCTATTTCTTGCATATCTTTTACCTTGGAATACCCTATTTGATCTTTTCAAGGCATAAGATACAAGTTCTTGGGGACTTCCACTCCTTAAGAGTTTTCCTCCTCGAAAACTACCTAAGAGTAAATTGAAAATTGTGCTCTTTCAAAAGTATTTGAAAGAGTTTATTTTCAATCTTTTATTGTCCTTCTTGGTTAAAAGAGCTTATTCAGAGCTTTTTTGCTTTCTCTTCTCCAAGCATATAGAGAAATTCTCCCAAGGTTCAAGTTTTGAGTTACCTCTAAATTCGATGTCCCATACCACCAAATCAACTCTAGTGGTAATATAAGCCTAGATGTCCCATACCATCCGACTTACACTTCCACTTAAGTAAAGGTAACTTTAACTTGAATTTTGGGATCAAACCTTCTTCTCATCAAGTGAGATCTATTACTTCTTGGACTTGTAAGTGGTATTTCCACTGCAAAGCATATGTATTGCCTATGCTACAATGGAGTTTGAACTTACCAAGTCTCTTGATAAGAATAATAAAAAAATTGGCTTTTTCAATTATTCCTTGATTCAGATATACTCTATAAGATCCCTTTATGTCACTTGATGATAGAGCTAGTTTATATCTCAACTTGATATCATCTTTTTTGACATAATGAGTAATCTGAGAAAGAATAATTGATTTGCCAATCAAATCTTTATGTTGAAGTAGATGGTAATTCCATTTACGAAAGAGTCCTTTATTTCTAGGACATTAGAAAACGGTACTTAGGGTTTATTACAACCCTTGAGTTTTACGTTCTCTTCATGCCTTGCATTTTCTTGGAAGAATAATGTGAAGCTCCAAATAGTTCTGTAGTTCTTTCAAGCAAAGAACTTTTCTTGAACAAAGCACTAATACTTTCATCTTCCAAAACTAAGATTCTGTTACACCATATTTTCTCTTCCTTAGAGCTTTAAGAAGATAGTTGTTGGGGGATTCTTCGACAAGAAGGGGTTTGAGTGTTTGTAGGGGAAAATGGAAAGAAAAGAAGAAAGATACACACTGGAGGCCTCTGTCGATTGATTATAAGAAGACAAATACAAGGGTGATGCACAATACAACCCAATGCTTCTGTGTAGAATCCCACAGAGTGCTTAATCACAAAATACCAAATACCCAAGGTCTTGTTGCTGTTGGACTCCTCTGCACCAAACCTCCACCTTCTCAAAGCCTGCACTTGTGCACACCTTGCACCAAGCTTCCAATAAGGGGGAGGGATGGACACTTTCTGTCGGCACGTGCACACTACAATGAGACCTTGGGATCCTTGGGAATTAGCTTAGCACTTCTCTGCACACTTCCTTAGTCACTCTTCATGCACACCTTGCACTTCACTTCTCTGCATCGCACACTGTGTGTCTCTTGCACTTCTCTCTCTTGCCTTGCTTAGACTATGCTTACTCTTGCTTACACTTAGAATTTTCCAAGAATAGTGCTTGCCTTGATTTGACTGTCAATTCACGTACGCTCCCAATTGCAAGAGTATCTTGGTGCTCACTTTGATGTCCCAAGATTGTCTTCACAAGTGGCAGCCAACGAATCCCTATTTTGTCCTGTAGTGACTTTAGAATAAAACCAAAAATTTTAATTGGGGGGCCATACTTTCACTTCTGCGTATGCTGCCGCTTCACAATCCTTCACATTTTCCTTTTAAGTCTTCACTTCTGCACCTAAGAGAGGGTTCACCTGAACCTTCCAAAACATTTTAAAAACACTTTGAACCTTAGGGAAATTAGAGAAATACCTCTGCAACCTGCAACCCACTTTCTCCAATTTACCCTTTGTGGACAATTAATTGTGCACTACCTGTGCACTTTGACACCTACACTTTAGCACTTTGACTTTGCACCTATTGACTTTGATCTTGGCTTTGTTGACTTTGACCAATTTGAGTTTGATTATAGTTGACTTTGACTACAGTTGACTTTGACCAATATGACTTTTATGGGCTCAACAGTTGCCCACCACCTAATGTGCTCTCCGTCCTGGAGAGCTACAACCAAAACTCTGAGCATAGAGGACACCATGATTCGGGAGCTGCAAAACTTCAAAAGGACACTTGAGCAGCCACCAAGTCCACTAGGAACAGCAGAGAACATGCGCCAGAGAAGAACTTAGAAGTGGAATGGTTGCATGTAAAAGCAAAGGAGGGAAATGGGAGGGTAGAAAAGAGGAAGAATGGAGGGCTGAGGGTTGAGATGGATAGGGCAGGGATGGGTAAGGATTGGGCTGGGTAGAAGGATAAAGGGAGGTGGAGGTAAGAGGATTATGGGGTCTGGAGAGGGCCAAAATGATCAAATAGAAGAGCTATAGAGGGTGCATATGGGAAAATGTGCAACATATTGTGAGAAGAGTTGAGAATAGACAATGTGGACCATGTGTTGAAAATAAAACATGTGATAAATGTGCTCAAAACATGTGGGTTTTGACCAAAAGTCAGAGAAAATGTGGGATTTGGGAAAAATTAAGTCAAACAATGAATTCTGAGGTGCCAAAATACATGAAAATGACTCCAGTTTTGAAAAAAATGGCCATCCGAGGTGCAATCCAGAGCCAAAAGGTGTGAACCATTAAAATTAAAAATATATATATATATAAATTTGCAATAAAATAAAATAAAAATTTACGTTCTTCTTGTTTTTTTTTTAATTGAATGCTGCCGAAAATAAAAAATAAAAATAAAATAAAGCAAAAGAAAAGAAAATAAAAATAAAATTAAAAAATTAAAAAAAGAAATAATAAGAACTAAAAATAAAATAGAATAAATAAAAAAATCAAAATAAAAATAAAACAAAATAAATACAAAAATGGAAAATGGGGCCGGGGGGGGGGGGGAGGGGGGGGAGGGCGGGTGGGCGGGTGGGCAGGCGGGGGGGGGGGGGGGGGGGGGGAGAGGGGGGGGTGGGGGGGCGTGCGGGGGGGGGAAGAGAGAGAGAGAGAGAGAGAGAGAGAGAGAGAGAGAGAGAGAGAGAGAGAGAGAGAGAGAGAGAGAGAGAGAGAGAGAGAGAGAGGGGGAGGGGATTTTTTTTTTGGTTTTTTTTTTTAACTCAAATCCGAAAAATCCAAGAGGGGGCTTTTTTTTTGGGGGGGGGGGGGGGGGGGATTATCCAAAATTAGAGAAAAATGGAGAAAAAAATCCAAAAAAATGCCAAAAAAAATCTGAAAAAAATTCTCATAAAATTCTCTACAGGTCTAGGCCAATTTCCTTACTCAAAACCCTAGAGAGCTTCCATTTTTCCTCCAATTTAGCAAGAAAATGACATTTAAAAAGGGTAAAAAATGCTAGAAAAATTCTAAAAATGCTTGAAAAATTCCTAGAAAAATTCCAACATTGTACTTATGCCAAGGACTATGAAAGGGTTGCTAAATTTGCTAAGAACTAAATGAAAAGCAAGAAAAAAGATAAAAAAAACTACTAAAACTTGAGCAAAATGAAATGAGAGGGCTATGTACAACCTGGACAAATTTTGGAGGTTCCAAGGGATCCATAAATCTTCACTTCCAATGATGATAGCTCTTGAGCCTTGATATGTTGACTCAAAAAAACTCCTCCATAAACTCCAATTGTACTACATTTCATTGGTTTTGTCTTCTTGTTGGGCACACTGGTCATCTGATAGGGTACCCTAAATCCTTCAGTAAAATATTGTCTCCTCCATACTGCAACTTTTGTATCTTTTTGTGCGCAACTTTGTAGCTTAATCTGCAAAGTTTCATCTTCACTATGCTAGCTTCTTCATCAAATGGAACCCTCTGTTTCCAAAGACTTGCAGGTACTCCTTCCACATTCATGTAAAGCCCTACACTTGCTATCATTAAAATTGACATAACAGATGATATGCATACCAGTATCCAAAAATAAAATTGCCATTGACATATGATTTGAAGTATCTTCATCATTGTTGCACTTAAGGGCTTTTCTTTTCTTCTCTCTTTTATGGTCTTTGACTGAGTTTCTGTCTCGCTTGAGCCAGTAACATGAATGATATCCTCTGTTTCTTCATATGCTTCCTCTCCACTTGAGTTTGGAAAATTCCATAGCAGGAAGAGGGGTCTTCTGCATGGAGCCAGGCCAACATGTTTTCCTCTTCATATAAATTTGCTTCTTCAAATAGATGTGTTTCTGGATTGTCCAACAATTCTTCTTCCATACAAATACCAATTGTCTGCATCATGCTGGTATGTCTTTGGTTGTCTGGACCTTCTTCAAAAATTATCTGCTGCAACTCTTTTCCCTCTTGCTTTACCCACATTGTGTCCTTGCCCCAGTCATGCAGCACATTGGCATGCCTTAACCAAGGTTTCCCAATTAACAGAGGGAAACTTCCTTCTACCTGTGGCAGCCTTAAAACAAAAAAATCCAAGTTAAAGATGGTACCTTGTATCTTGACTGGGACTCTAGGAACCACTCCCATAGGCTTTACTATGCTTTGGTCTGCCAGTGTGATAGTGAAGTTCGCAGGTCTTGAAGGGTATAGTCCAATCTTTTTTATGGTATATTCATGCATCAAGTTAATGCCAGAACCACCATCCACAATAACTCCTTGAAACTCATGACCTTTGATAGAGACTGTTAGCCGAGGGCTCTTGTAATCTGTGAGGGGTGCTTCCCCTACACTTTTATCTTTAGGCATAACAACAGCCTTTGCCACTAAACTTGTTGTGGACATTTCATCAATTATCTGCAAGAGTTCTGACTTGAATTTCCCATCCATCTTTATTAATTCAAAAATACTGACCTCCTTTTTCATGGACTTGAGTAGTCTAGAAGCTTCTGATTCCTTAAGAGCATGGGATCCATTTGACTTATCAAACTCCTCATGAGCCCTGTTGAATGCATGTCCAATGGCATCACTTGTACCTATGAAATTTTCTTTTTGCCTTGTATCTGCACATGTGGTGGCCTTGTCTTCAGGTGCAACTTTGTCTTTGTTCAATCCATTAATTATTGGTTCTTGACCTATGTCCACTTGAGCCTTCCCCTTGCTTCTTGTCTGCACTGTAAAAGATTCAATTTCTTCTAACTGCACCACCCTGGTAGATGGTGATGGCACCCTGGCTTGATCTACCATTTCTTCTTTGCACACAGAATTCATTTGAATGTGGGGCCCAGATGAAGATGCTTGATTCTTAGGACAAAAATTATTGTAGTGGTCCCTAGCCTTTGGGCACTTCCTGCAAGGAGGGGCATTTTCTAGGAGAGTGCACCTACTTTGATAGTGCCCACATTCTCCACATCAAAGTAGGTGCAGCCGGGGTGGTCGGGGTCCTCCTTGTGTCCAATATATTGTTGCAAGCATTCCTCTTGATTGACATTCCTAGGCCTCATGGCCAACTTTCTTGCATATTTGGCAAGTCACACTTAATAGAGGACATTCAATTATTCTATGACCTTGCTTGTTGCACATGGTACACCAAAGTCCACTCTTGATGCCACCCCCTTTTAGTTCCTCCAACTTCTGCCGCAGCTGAGCCAATTCCTCTGCTTGGGCCTCCTCCTCCTTTTGAAGCTTTAATGCCTCAATCTCCCTCCTCAACTGAGTAACAATATTCTCCTCCTCTTTGTAGGGCTTATTCCTTTTTAAGCCCTCCAGCTCCTTTCTTAGCTGGATTACTGGATCCTCCATTTCTGTAGGATAGGGTGGTTGAGAAGAAATGGATCCATACTGTTGCCTTATCTGCTCCAATCGTGTAGCTGTTTGATGAACTCCTCTATGGAGGCTGTGGGCAACACTAATTCCTTGATTTTACATTGGGTGGTCACTGAAGTGGTTTAGCTAACCATTTCTTAACAAAAAAATCATGTGGTGGATCTGGTAATTTAGCCATTAGTGCCTTGGCCGTAGTCACAAACTCTGGGAACTTTTCACCTGGACCCAATCTCAAATTCTCTAATTCCTCTATGATGATCTCTGCAGTATTTCATTCTAAAATTGATTTTTGAATGCATCTTTCATTAAGTCCCAACTTGTAAAATGGTTCTCAGCAAACTAGCTGAACCATTTATCTGCTAGGCCTTCTAATGTAGCAGGGAAGAGTATCAGAAAGGCATCCTCTAAGCCTCTAGTTTTGCATAGTGCTAAAAACCTTCTAATATGCTCATCCGGAGCTTCCTGAGCTAAGCCTTTGAAAGAAGGAAATTTTATATTTAATCTTGATAGTAGGGTTTCCAAGTCTACTTGACCAGCCATGCTCCTTACTGATGAAGTTGATGAAAGTGGACTAGATGATCTTCTAATAGCCTTCCTCCTTGTTTGCTTGCAGGTGACCCTTGTTGGGTGTGTGCAAAAGTGCGAGAGACACACGAGAAGCACACACAAAGAGCACAAATGCAGCAAGACACACGGAGAAGACGATGGCTCGAATAGCTCTCTCTATTGATCGATGAACTGAACTGAAGTAAGAGCTGAATAATATCCCTAAGTACAAAGTACCACCACATATGAGAGTATCAAGTATGTGGTAACATGGGGAAAAAACCTCTAGCCAACACTAGAGTAAAAAGTGCCCATGTATAGGGAAAAGGTTCACATCAAAGCTACTCGAGGAACACATAAGTGTAACAAACCCCCCTGGAGCGAATGATGTGAACACATACAGGGAGTGACAGATCAGCCCCCACAAGGTAATAAGCCTAAAGCTTTGCGAAAAGCTTCAAACTTTTCCCGTGGAAGAGCTTTGGTGAATATGTCTGCCACATTATCTTGTGTAGGCACATATACCAAATCAATATCTCATGCATGAAGGCGCTCTCTCACATAGTGATAATGCATCTCAATATGTTTGGTCCGTGCATGAAACACTGGGTTTCGTGCAACAGCCAAAGCACTCTAACTATCAGTGAGAATATGCGTAGCAACATCAATCTCCATGCAAAGATCCATCAATAGGAGTCTCAACCATATACACTCCACTGTAGCTATGAAAACTGTCCTATTCTCAGCTTCACAACTCGATATTGCCACTGTAGGTTGCTTCTTACTCAACCAAGATATGCATGAGTCTCGAAGGAAAAAGCAATTACCACTAGTGGACACGCGAGTATCATAACAACCAGCCCAATCACTATCTGTAAAAGCATGCAAGCATGGCTAAACATCTCTGCCATAAAAGAGACCTAAGCTCAAAGTGCCTCGAAGATATCTAAACACACGTTTCACCGCTTGCCAATGCTTAGTGCCAGGGCTATGCATGAATCGACTCAACTGGGAAACTGCATACTGTATATCCAGCCTTGTGTTGCATGCATATATAAGACATCCCACAGCCTGCTGATAAAGAGAAGTGTCAAATGCATCACTAGAATCCTCAACTGAGAATCTAAATCCTGTCTCAACTGGTGTGGAAACTAGCTTGCAATCCTCAAAGTCAAAACGCTGAAGTAGTTTTTCAACATACTTTGCTTGATGCATAACAATTCCCCCCTCAACGGATACAAACTGGATGCCAAGATAGTAGCTCAAAAGACCAAGATAAGTGACATCAAAAGTATGCTGCAAATCAGCCATAAGAATGTCAAGTTTTGCATCACATGACCCAGTCAAGAGTATGTCATCAACATAAAGAACAAGCACTATAAGATGAGCCCCATTTTTGCGTACATAGAGTGTGCTTTCAATCGGACAACATGTGAAGCGAAGAGCAATCAAGTGCTTATGTATTTGTCATACCATGCACGTGGAGCTTGCTTGAGACCATACAAGGCTTTATGCAAGCGATAAACCATATGCTCTTTCCCTTTCATAGCAAATCTAGGAGGTTGCTTCACATAGACCTCTTCTTGCAAATCTCCATTCAAGAAGGCTGTTTTTGTGTCCAATTGATGCACTCTCCAACCTCGATGGGCAGCCAATGCAACCACGGTACGAATGGTAGTCATGCGTGAAGTAGGTGCAAAAGTTTCCTCATAGTCAATGCCATATTGTTGCGCATATCCTTTGGCAACCAATCTAGCTTTGTAGCGATCAATGCTACCATCAGATTTTCTCTTAATCTTGTAAATCCACTTTGTACCAATGGCATTCTTTCCTTTTGGCAATTCACATAACTCCCAAGTACCATTCCTATGTATGGAATCCATTTCTGATTGCATAGCACTCATCCATTGTGGATCGTCACATGCATCTTCAAAAGAAAGTGGCTCTTCATTACATGCTGTAGCAATAAGAGAATAATCCACAAAATTACTTGATGCATGGTGAGAGCTTGATCTTGTTCTACCAAGTAAAGGTGCACTCAATTTGCTGTCCTGCAAAGTTTGTTTCAGCCACTTTGGCATAGATTGTGCACTCTTGATAGATATGCGTTCATTATGTAAAACATCTTCAATATGTACATCATGCGTGGGCTGAATTTCATGCTCAGTTTCAGCCATATTTTGTCGCATATGTTCAGCCATATGTGGCTGGAAATTTCCAACAGTTTTGATATTTTTTGGCTGAATTTTTTCAGCCATGTTTGGCTGAAAATTATCCACATTTTCAGCCCTATTTGGTTGGAATTTTTCAGCCCTTTGAACCTCAGTTGGCTGGTCTACATGGCCATAGTCAAGCGCACCATTTTGGAACAAAGGCATGAGTGTATCGAACACATCTTGTGAGCTAACTGTTGGCAGTTTTTTGCATTCAAGTAGAGGGAAAACTGAATTTTCAGCAAATACCACATCTCGACTCACAATAATTGTGTTCGTCAATGGATGATACAACCGATATCCCTTACTTTCAACACTATAACCAACAAATATACATTTCTTTGCCTTGTCATCAAGTTTGTGACGTTGTTGTGATGGCACAAGAGCATATGCCAAACAACCAAACACACGCATATGACTAACCATAGGCTTATGACCATTCCAAGCCTCATAAGGAGTGATGACTCTCAATGCTTTTGTAGGGCAGCGATTCAACACATAATTTGCACACATGACCGCTTCCATCCAAAATGTATGAGGAAGATGCTTTCCTTTAACCATACATCGTGCCATTTCAAGTAGAGTTCTATTTTTACGCTCGGCAACACCATTTTGTTGAGGTGTATATGGCACCGTACATTGGTGTGAAATACCTCTTTCACGAAGAAAAGCACTAAACTCACGTGACATGTATTCACCACCACAATCCGTGCGTAGAGTCAAAAGCTTTTGTGAAGAAAAATTTTCAACCATAGCTAAAAATGGTTTGAAGTAAGAAAATACCTCATTCTTTGCTTTCATAGGATACACCCATGTATGGCGAGTAGCATCATCAATGAAGGTAACAAAATATACATGCTTCCCAAAAGATGGAGTCTTGACCGGACCACATACATCACTATGAACAAGTTGCAATTTTCTTGTAGTGTGTGTGTGACTATCTTTTGGAAAAGAAGCACGATGCATTTTTCCAAGAATGCAACCTTCACATGCATGCTTTTCAATGGACTCAAGTGTAGGCAAGCCAATAACCATGTCCTTCTTTTGCAAGTAGAGCAAACTATTGAAGTTTAAATGACCAAAACGAGCATGTCAAAGCTCCATTTCAGCCATGGAAGAAGTATGAGCAACTAAGGCATTCGAGGCAGCCCTCTTGTATGTATCCATGCGATACAAACCATTACATAATGTACCGGACATCATGATAACATCGCCATTGTTGAAACCATGAACCATACACTTATCATCAACGAAGTGTACATGAAGTCCAGCTTTGGCAATCAACGGAACTGAAATTAAGTTCTTCTTGATACCGGGCACATACAATGCATTTTTCAAGAGAATCACACCTCCATTTGCAGCCGTAAGCTCAATTTTTCCCACTCCAATGATAGGATAAGAGGCATTGTTTGCACACACCACATGTCCTCCTTTAGGTGCATCTTTCAAAGAGGCAAAAAATCTTTTGCATGATGTTATGTGCTTTGAAGCACCACTATCAAAGAACCAATCCGAATCAGCCTCACTCACAACCATGCATTTAGAATGTAAAGAAGCATCATAATGACATGTAACAACACATGCCCAAAAATCTTGAGCCATGTTAGCTTCATCATTCTTTGCATTTGCTGAATTTTCAGCAATAGATATGCCGGATTCCTTCTTCTTTTCATTGCGTTTAGCAAGCTCTCTACACTCATCAATAGTATGACCAGCCTTCCGGCAATATTTGCATCTCTTCTTCTTTTGCAAATCACCATCATTAGAGGAATGAGTGGAAGAGGAAGCTTGAGGCTTTGGTTTTGATGAACCAAAAGCTAAACCATACTTGCTTTTCCCCTTTTGTGAGATAGCAAGTGCTTGCGTTCCCTCAATCAAACCACTCCTATTCACTCTAGATTGCTCTTCTTGCAAAAGAAGAGACACAACCTCATCAAATGCATACATATTAGGATTTCCTTTTGCAACCAAACGGAGTATAGTAGCAAAGCTTTGAAAGGATTCTGGTAATCCTTTCAACAATGTAGAAATGAGTGATGCATCCGGAATGATCTCATCTATGTTTGCCAATTGCTCTTTCAAGTCCTTGATGCGTGTCACATACACATCCACTGACTCATTTTCAGCCATACATACATCCTCAAGTTGCTTCCTCAAGTATGCAACACGTGCTTCATTACGCACGGCCTACAAAGAAGCAAGAGTGTCCCATGCCTGTCGTGATGTAGAACATGACCAAATGTGTGGAACTATATGACGCTTCACTGAAAGCGCAATCAAAGCATGAGCTTGAGCATCTTTTCCATCCCATCTAAGCTGCTCCTGTGTAGGTGGAGAAGGAGAAACCACTGTACTCGAAGAAGAAGCTCCATCTGTGACAGTAGACTGTGAAGTAGAAGCACCTGCCGGTCTTCGATCTACATCTGCCACTATGTTCCAAAGTTGTTTTGCAACAAGAACGTGCTTCATCATGTAAGACCACATCGGATAGTTGGTCCCATCAAGCTTATCTTCAGCTTGAAGCATGCCAAACAAGTCATTGCTGCCCGCCATTTCACTAAGGAACAAGAATGTGACAAAATCTTCACTTCGACGAAAACTGAAATGAGTGCTGAAATTTCAGCTCACAAACCGTCACTCTGATGGTAATTCTGACTGCACGAATGGCTTCGAAATGGGGGTAAAACCCCAGCGTACCTGTTGGAAATGTTTCTGCTTAAATTCACACTTCTATGCTCCGAAGTTGATTTGCACTGTTAAAGTGCGAGCGCGCCGCGACGCGAAAAACCGAAACTTGAGAAGAAGCTGAACCTGCTCTGATACCACTGTTGGGTGTGTGTAGAAGTGCGAGAGACACATGAGAAGCACACACAAAGAGCACAAACGCAGCAAGACACACGGAGAAGACGATGGCTGGAATAGCTCTCTCTATTGATCGATGAACTGAACTGAAGTAAGAGCTGAATAATATCCCCAAGTACAAAGTACCACCACATATGAGAGTATCAAGTATGTGGTAACATGGGGAAAAAACCTCTAGCCAACACTAGAGTAAAAAGTGCCCATGTATAGGGAAAAGGTTCACATCAAAGCTACTCGAGGAACACATAAGTGTAACAACCCTCAATGTTTGGGACCGAGTTGCGGTCATGAGCTGCTCATAGCCCTCTTAGTATGAGATAATTGATAAGAATATTTACCTCTTAGTCCACTGAAGTAGTACTGTCGACACTTGAATAGTGTTTCTCCAACTGCAATATATCTTCTCCTATGCTCAAATCTTCTTGGAAGTCCCACCTGGCGTGCCAAATTTTGTTGGGGGATTCTTGGACAAGAAGGGGTTTGAGTGTTTGTAGGGGAAAATGGAAAGACAAGAAGAAAGATACACGCAGGAAGCCTCTGTTGATTGATTATAAGAAGACAAATACAAGGGTGATGCACAATACAACCCAATAATACAACCCAATAATACAACCCAATAATAGAACCCAATGCTTCTGTGTAGAATCCCACAGAGTGCTTAATCACAAAATACCAAATACCCAAGGTCTTGTTGCTACCGGACTCCTCTGCAACAAACCTTCACCTTCTCCAAGCCTGCACTTGTGCACACCTTGCACCAAGCTTCCAATAAGGGGGAGGGATGGACACTTCTGTCGGCATGCGCACACTGCAATGAGACCTTGGGATCCTTGGGAATTAGCTTAGCACTTCTCTGCACACTTCCTTAGTCACTCTTCATGCACACCTTGCACTTCACTTCTCTGCGTCGCACACTGTGTGTCTCTTGCACTTCTCTCTCTTGCCTTGCTTAGACTATGCTTACTCTTGCTTACACTTAGAATTGTCCAAGAATAGTCCTTGCCTTGATTTGAGTGTCGATTCACGTATGCTCCTAATTGCAAGAGTATCTTGGTGCTCACTTTGATGTCCCAAGATTATCTTCACAAGTGGCAGCCAACGAATCCGTGTTTTGTCGTGCAGTGACTTTAGACTAAAACCAAAAATTTTAATTGGGGGGCCATACTTTCACTTCTACGTATGCTGCCGCTTCACATACCTTCACATTTTCCTTTTAAGTCTTCACTTGTGCACCTAAGAGAGGGTTCACCTGAACCTTCCAAAACATTTTAAAAACACTTTGAACCTTAGGGAGATTAGAGAAATACCTCTGCAACCTGCAACCAACTTTCTCCGATTTCCCCTTTGTGGACAATTAATTGTGCACTACTTGTGCACTTTGACACCTGCACTTTAGCACTTTGACTTTGCACCTATTGACTTTGAGCTTGACTTTTTTTACTTTGACTAGTTTGAATTTGACTATGGTTGACTTTGATTGCAATTGACTTTGACCAATATGAATTTTATGGGCTCAACAATAGTGCTCTAAGTTGCCACCATTGTATCATGGCTTTAAGATAAAAACATTTTATCACTACCTTAAGTCGATGGCCTTGCTGATCAGGCATGCCATGGGTTTTTATGGAGTTTGATGTTCCATAAGAGGGACTTTAAGCTTAAGGTATTTCAAGAAGTTAGGATTATTTGGCTTTTAATTACTAAGCCAAAAATAAAGGAATTAAATGGTTTATAGTGGCCAATTGGCCTCATCACCATTCTTCCTAGAAACTAATAAAATCAAATCCTACTTAAGCTTAACTTCAAGAACTTAATCTCCCTCTCTCTTCAAAAACCCATGTAATATGTTCCATGTGCATAGTGCTTGCCAAAAAATTACACCTTTATTGGAAAAGGTGTATCATGCATAAGGTTCAGAAGTTGAACCCCTTCTTAAAGCATGCAAAAGTTCCAAATTGGAACTTTGTTCATTCAAAGGATGGTGCAAAATTTCCATGCAACTTTGGATATGCAAGTTGCAACAATGCATTTGATGCATTCTTCCTAATCATGACCATTTTTATGCACCTCTGATCTTTCTTTTCAAAGTAGTGAACTTGATGCATAGTGCAAATCATTTCTATGGCTTAATTGTATATGTGATCCAACAAATAGGACCACCTGAATCTATGCATCCACTTCATAGTCATGTCTATTATGAAATGCATTATATATTCTTTAATTTGCAAGGAAAAGAAAGAGGTGCAAATACTTACCTGGAAATTAAGCTTCATTCATCCCTTGACTTTATTTTAGTGGTCTCAAAGTGATGAAGTAGGCTTGGGCCATCGCATCTCATCCAATATTAAAGTTGTCCTTGGGCATTTTGATACTTACTTGTGTGCCCATATGTGTGCATCTTAAAATCATGCATGGGATATCATGAAAACTAAAAAGAAACTTTACTTACTCAAACCTTGTTGTTTCTTTCAATCTTGGTGACGAGCTTTCCCAAACTTATGGTTGCCCCATAGTGCATTGATGTATGCATTCTATTTGAGCAACCTATAGCTAATGGATGTCACACATGTATCCCTTACTATTAGAAAAGAAAATTTTGCAAAAAGTGCCATGCTTCTAAATAAGTATTGGCATTTTGCACAAAGGAGATTTTTGTATGAGGACAACACACATGGAAATACTTATCCTAACCACCACCATGTTCCTTGAGTGCTCTGTGGAGTGAGTATCTCTTGTTTTTGTGCTTTTCTCGTAGTGCATAGCTTATAAAATGGATGTCCTCTACCACAAGAACACTTGCCTTTAGTGTTATGAATGAAGAGAAAAATAAAAGATAGTCTCCCAATTTTCAGTAGCAAAACTCTTCTAATCTTCCTTGATCTAATTATTTCCCTTCTTATTAAAAAATGCTCTCTATGTTCTCTAAGAGAGGTGTTACCAATTTATTCCTCCTCACAATACTTAAGGCTACATTAAATATATAGAAAACACTTTACAAGTAAAAACTCTCCAAGTTGTAGGTTGATAATTGTGGAGAGCATCCACTTATCTTATAGAGAAAAACGAAGCCAGTTCAAACAACCTATAAGAAAAAGGCTAAAGAAACATTCAATTCATCACGTAAGAAAAAACAAAAGCATCTTTATGACTTCCTTAGACAAAGCACTTGTCTAAATGAAGAGAAATCGTAGGCCCTTCCCATGAATGCAAACTAGCATTGTAGATCATTCCTGTAGCTTTGAACATACGAGAGCTCTCTAGCTCATCGCGTGTACAATATCTCCCATATATGCATTTTTAACTCAAAAAAGAACTCTATATATAAAGACACGAATCCATTTTTTTTTAATATCTTCAATAAAAAACGAGGGAGACAGTGCGCCTCAACCCACTCTCGTGAGCGTGAGTTCGCTGTTGTCAATCCCACATATGCAACCAAAATCGAGCGTGCATAGTATATAAAGAGAAGCTTCAGATTCATTTACATTACCTGAGAAGGGAATAGTGCACGATGGTGCCTCTCTCTCTCTCTATCTCATGCACCCGATGGGAGGGACCGCTGATCTCTGACCAATGCTTATAGAGAGCCGCCTTCCCGCCTTCACTACCCATTGGGTGGCTGGTGTGTTGGGCCTTGATTAAGATGGGGTCACCCGTTGGGTATTTTGCATCTCTTCAACAAGTATTTGAACTTCCATTGGCGGCAGCTCGTTACGTGAACCCGAGAAAAAGAGATTAAGTTGTAGCTCAAGTAAAGCCTAGCTCGAGTAAAATCCAGCTCTGATACCCCTGTTGTGTGAGAGCTTCATACCCTCCACACAAACTAAGAATACTAACTAACAAGACTCACACTAGTAGAGAGAGAGAGAGATGTGTTTCCACCCAACCAACCCCTCCAATATATAGCTCCAAGACCAAGGGGGTAAGTCCCTCTCAAGGGGACATGTGTACCTTCCATCACATGGGTCCCTAAGGTGATCACATGGTTTCCAATCTTAGAAAATCACATGAAATCACATGGCTTCTAAAAGAAGACTCTCCAAGCTTTCACGTACAAACCAAGTGGCTAGGAGAAGCTTCCAATCAAGCCTAAGGTACTCAACCTTAGAGAATCAATCCTAAGGTTCAAGACCCATCTAAAAGGGGTAAATAAACCATAAATCCAAAGAGTTTCACACCTAGAAACCCAAGGGTTCTACCCCTTAGACCCATGTAATTATATAACAGATACCAAGTCAAGTTCAACCACAAAGTATGCTTTATTGAAGACCCAAGAAATGGCTATGAGCTGATAGCCAAAGGAAAGAAGGAAGGAAGAATGTTCACTCTTGACATTGGCAAAGAACAAAGCAACAAGGCAATGTTCATCACCTATGGCGACGAGAAGATTGGAGATTTGGATTTGTGGCATAAAAGGTGTGGTCACATCAACATTCAAAGGTTGAAAGACATGGAGAAGAGGCAATTGGTAAGAGGTTTACCACATTTTTCATTACAAATGTCGCATGAGATGTGTGAAGCTTGTCAACAAGGCAAGTCTACTAGGCAGCCCTTCAAGAAGAGTGGATATGTAGCACATGGTGTGTTAGACCTGATGCACATATATGTGTGGGGGCCAACCAAAGAGCCCTCTCTTGCAGGTAATAGGTACTTTGTAACCTTCATAGATGACTGACTACTCAAGAAAAGTATGGTTGTATTGTATAAAGCAAAAATCAGATGTGTTTGATGTATTCAAAAGATTCAAGGCACAAGTTGAAAAGGAGACAGGTTGCTACATCAAAACCCTAAGGTACAATGGAGGGGGAGAATAGTTCTCCCATGCTTTTTGTGATTTCTTGTAGGACCAAGATATAAAGAGGCAAATCACTTGCAGGTATACTCCCCAACGAAATGGGGTGGCAAAGAGGAAGAATAGATATATTGTTGAAATTTCTAGGAGTAGGTTAAATGAAATGAATGTGCCTTTAACATATTGGGCAGATGCTGTATCTACTGCTGTGTACTTGATGAATAGGTGTCCCACATTAGGGGTGCACGACATGACACCTGAGGAGGCATGGAGTGGAAGGAAACCAGACCTTCCACACATTAGAATATTTGGTTGTGTATGCTACACACATGTGCCACAAGAGTTGAGAGGTAAGTTGGATGCAAGGGCTGAAAGATGTATGTTTATTGGTTATGCTATGGAGCAAAAAGGTTAAAGGTGCTACAATCCTAATACAAAGGAGTTAAAGGTATCTAGAGATGTAGTGTTTGATGAACTCAAACCATGGTATGCTTCCAAACTTCCATTGCAGGATGAAGATATTGAAGAAGGAGAGAGAAGATATGAAGCTAGGTTTCAAGATAGCTTGGAAATCAGTGGTCCAAGCATACAAAGGAGTTCAAGCATGGATTCAACCCATCAATTAGTGAATAAAGGAAAGGCAAGATTGGTAGAGCTTGATGAAGATGGACATGAAGTTGAAGACTTTGAAGAACCTATGTTAGAAGGGGGAGCTACATCAAAAGAAGAAATCAATGCACCAAGGCAAAGAAGGTTCATTCCACAAAAAGGAGAAGAAAGGAGGTCAAGAAAGGTAAAACATCCAATCTCAAGGCTTGTTTATGATATTTATATTGATAGGCATTATGCTTTCATGACTAAGGTTATCAAAGATCATGAACCTTCTACCTATGAAGAGGCCAAAGACACAAAGGAGTGGCAAGAAGCTATGGAAGAAGAGTACAAAGCCCTTGAAGACAACAACACATGGATTCTTGTTCCAAGACAAGAAGGGATGAAGGTAATTGGCGACAAATGGGTCTATAAAGTGAAGAGAAATTTGGATGGTTCAATTGCTAGGTTCAAAGGAAGGCTTGTGGCAAAAGGATTTGCCCAATCCTATGGGATTGACTATGAAGAAACATTCAGCCCGGTTGCAAAGATGACCACAATTAGGGAAATCATTGGGGTTGCTACATCTAGGAGGTGGAAAATCTATCAATTGGATGTAAAGAATGCTTTTCTTAATGGTGATTTGCAAGAGACAGTCTACATGACTCAACCATTAGGGTTTGAGAACCCTAAATATTCAGATTTTGTTTGTAAACTTAGAAAAGCATTGTATAGTTTAAAGCAAGCCCCTAGGGCATGGAGCCAAAGGCTTGTGGAGTATTTGTGCAGGTGTGGATACAAGCCAAGTGATGGAGATCCTTCCTTATACCTCAAGAAGGAAGGAGGACTAGTTGTCTATGTATGCATATATGTGGATGACTTGATTGTAACAGGAAGTGATGATGCAGGTATCACATGGATCAAGGCCAAGCTTGGAAATGAATTCAAGATTTCAGATCTTGGAGTTTTTAAATACTTTCTTGGGATTGAAGTTATTTATGTGGAAAATGGTATTTACCTTGCTCAAAGGAAATACTTGGTAGATGTACTTTATAAGTATGGTATGAGTGGATGTAAGCCACTCACACAACCTATGGATCCAAACACTAAGTTATGTGCAGCTGAAGGACAACCTCTTGAAGGTATTTCAGCATATAGAAGCATAATTGGAAGCCTTAATTATGCTACCATCAAAAGACCTGACTTGTCTTATGTTCTAGGAGTTCTTTCTCAATTTCTAAATTCACCAACTGATGTTCATATGAATGCAGCCGAGAGAGTGCTTAGGTACATCAAGCACACTATCAACCAAGGGTTTTACTACGCTTATGGAGAGGGATTACAACCTCAAGGCTTTAGTGATGTTGATTGGGCTGGTCTAAAGGAGGATCGAAGGAGCACATCTGGTTATGTTTTCATGCTAGGTCAAAGAGTCATTTCATGGATGTCCAAGAAGCAACCTAAAAAGTTGCATTATCATCTATTGAGGCTGAATACAGAGCTTTAGCACTTGCTACATGTGAGATCATGTGGCTGAAGAAGCTCTTCAAAGACTTGGATGTGGAGGTCAAAGAGTTCACTCTATTTGGAGATAATATGTCAAGCATTCATCTAGCAAGCAACCCTCTGTTCCATGCAAGAAGCAAGCACATAGAGATCCATTATCACTTCATCAGAGAGAAGGTACTAGCAAAAGAAGTGGACATCAAGTACATCAACACCAAAGATCACCTAGCAGATATCATGACCAAGTTTATGGATGCAAACAAGTTGGAGAAGTTTGAGATCAACCTCAACTTGAAGGAGATCAATGGAGACTAACACTTGAGCTTGAGGGGGAGTGTTAGAATTTTAGCAATCTCAAGTGTGGGAACTCATACTAAGTTGAATTGCCACATCACTCACACTTTTTGGTAGGATATACAACCACTTTTCCATGAGTTTTCTCAGCCCTTTACTCACCTAATTGATGGAGAAAAGTTGGGATCATTTGAAGGGCATTTTGAATCCAAATTTACAACCACCTTTTTGAGCATTATATAAGCAAAGACATGGACCAAAGTCGTGGCCATCCTCCTCTACCATTTGAGCACTTGTAGGCTCTCATTAGGAGTGTTTACTCCAGGTCTAAGCTAGCCCCTAGCTAAGCAAGCCCCTTGCTTGTTGGACTTTTCTCATAGGAAGTGATCTTTGATCACCCATATCTCTTTGTGTAGTAGTTTGATTCATTTGCAAGATGGCTCATTTTGTTCCTATGATTGTGAGCTTTGTTTTGGATGTAATCTTAATATCAAGTGTTCATTAACCTTGCATATATTGAGCTTGAAAGCTCTTTAGTCTGATCTCTGCATATTCCCATATATGTGTGTGTTGGAAGGTACACATAGGTGCAAGCTACCAGTTTGGGCAGATTTTTGTCTGTCTTGTGCAAAGCGTTTGGCATAGCTCACATTCTCCAAATTGAGTGATCTATGTTGAAGAATCACTCACGAATTTGACGTACAGACAAAGGAAGATAAAGAGAAGCGTAATCAAATATTCAGAAAATCAAAAGCCTTAATGAAGGGACAAACTCACGACCGATATGTACAGTACAGAATCTTGCAGAATCAAAATTCGTTACACCGAATCAAACTGTATATACAGAGAGAACATGCATAAGAATAAAAGAGGGAAGTGCGAGCTAGAACGTGCGTGAGAAGAGTGCGCAGTATAAATAGAGCACATATAGAGGTCAAAAAGAGAATGAGGGAGAGAACAAAGAGATGATGAAGTGAGAAGACGCCAGAGATCGCGTATGTATAGAGACAAAAGAGAGAGAGAGTGAGAAGTTCTTAGAGGACGCCATAGATCGCGTATGTACAGATGAATAACAGAAACCTGAAATGTGAGGTGTTCATCTGAGAGAGATGGTAGAAGAAACTACTAAGTGTAGGAGAGTTTCTATGGCTTGAGCAAGAAGAGGCCAAGATAATTTGTACACATCTTCTCTAATAGAAAACACATGTTCATGTGGAAGTTTGCGCGCACTGTTCATATGTGAAGAACTCTGAGTATTTTCATGTTACGGTAGAAAGTTTGTTAACCGTTAATAGTTACAGTTCGTTAGTAAACGTGTCCCTCGGTACTCCCTCAGTAAACGAATGTATCGGTCAAAGTTATCTCATTAAACAAATGTTTCAGTTAGTTATAGTTTTCTCAGAAAACATGTTTTTCCGGTAGAACAACGAAGTATATCTCGCAGAGTAAATTAAAGGTTTGTATGACAGTTAGCTTATCTTATAGCTAGACATCTCTACTATCAGTTCGTCAAGGATTTCGGTGAAATGGATATGTACACACAGTAGAAAGTCTAACCGAAAAAGGACATTCTGAACCGGAGGAGTTTTCTCTTAAACTTCAGAAAGTGTTCACTCAATGAAGGAAGTTCACGCATCACTTCCTTACTTCTTGTATACTTACTTGAAGTAATTACAAACAGAATAGGAGTTGATTCCGGTAAGATTCTGGTATAACTACGGTGTCAGTCTGGTGATAGTCCGGTGAAGTTCCGGTGGAATTTTTCTAGTAAATTCAAAGCGTAGTTTTATATGTTGAGTGATAGTAATCATGCTGAGCTACTGTTGATTATGGAGGTGTTCTAATGTCGCTCTAGCTTAGCATCCTTTCGGTGGCGCGGCGATTTCCGCAAACTTGACAAGGTTCAAGCCTTTCCCGTGACGACCACCAATAAGTGGTACAAGAGCGAAAGTTAATCGCCCACAACAATCTATGGTTTCTTGGAAAGCTTAGAGAGTCTATTTTTACTATGCAAAATTTCATAGGTTCAGTCATCAGGTCTAGAGAGCAATTCAATTTTTAGTGGACTGTGGTAGTGAACTGTTTGGTCCTATGAACGGTCTATCATTCTTCTGCTGCAACTAGGAGTGGATATACTCCATCAACATACACATACACATACACATCAACATACAAATACACGTACACATACACGTACACATACATGTACACGTACACGTACATGTATGAAGAGGGAAGTATCTCAACCCCTAAGCAACGACAAAGTGCGAATGACCTCCACAGGTATCCTTCTTTGACCTCTGCACACCAAAAGTGCTCTTACTCAGAGCTTATGTAGAGAACTCTAGTGAGCTTTTGTAGACGTGTAGTAGACACCAAGAGCTTTCCAACAAAACAATTTTTACTTCAAATGGATGCTTACACAAAGAGAAACAATGTCTACAACATGAGCTAATTGAATGCTCACAACTGCTAGTCAAGCAGAGACCTCACTTCACTCTAGCAAGCTTTCCTCAGAGATTATACAGAGAATGAAACTCAAACTTGGGTCAACTTTATAGCACTCTAATAACTACCCAATGACACCAAAATCATAGCAAATAGATAAATAGAGAAGGAGAACCAGCCCTTACAACAGAGAGCAAAACATTTCCAATAGAGGCTACACACAGAGAGAGATATCAATCACTCAACTTCACTAAAATGAATGTTGCTCCCACATTAATCAGAGAATGCTCTAGAGACTTTGTGAGCCTAAAATAGACTCTAATAGCTATCCAATGAGACAAGAATTACATCAAATGGATACAATAGGAGGGAGAACCAATGCTAACAACTCAGGGGTAGAGAGTTGCAACACTGCCTGCGCACACACATAGATATGCCTACTAAAAGAAAACAAACAAGCAAGCAAGGGGCTAGCTTAAGCAAGGGGCTTGCTTATCACAACACTTAATGCTCACTTTACATGAGCTAAAACTCCAAGAAGATGGCCCAAAAGAAGTCGGGATACATGCTCCTTTTATAGTGAGAAGTGTGCCCCTAAAATCTAGGAACTACCTTTCCAAATCAGCCTCCTAACTTGGAGGACTTAGTTGAGATGACTTGGGGAGTGGTTGAGTGACTTTTCTTGATGGAATCTCGTGGATTTTGGCTTCCTTTGATTGCTCCACATGTCCATAAAAGATTCCCCATGAATTTGTAGCTTGAAGCTTGACTTTTAACACTCCCCCTCAAGCTTCAATTCTTCGTCCTCATCCAAGCTCCTTCATGTTGATGCATTGCTTGAATTTTAAAATCTTCATCCCATCCAAAGCCTTTGTAAACATGTCGGAAACTTGGTCCTTGGTACCAATATGATGTACTGAAACTTCCTTGGATATCACCTTTTCCCTTATGAAGTGATAGTGCACTTCAATATCCTTGGTTCTAGCATGATAGACAGGATTCGATGCTAGATGAATGCTACACATGTTGTCACAAAAAATTGGATATGTGTCAACCTGCAAATTAAGCTCCATAAATAACTTCTTAATCCACATTAGCTCACATGTGACTTGAGCCAAAGCCCTATACTCAGCCTCGGTGGAAGATAATGCCACCGTCGGTTGCTTCTTTGAAATCCATGAGATGATCTTGCTACCTAGCATGACTAGGTAACCACTTGTACTTCTTCTATCCTCCTTGAAACTGGCCCAATCCGCATCAGAATAACCTTTGACCTGCATATCATCATCAAATGAATAGAACAATCCTTCATTTATAGTGGCCTTGAGATATCGTAACATTCTTCTTGTAGCTTGCAAGTGTGTAGTCCTTGGACTATGCATATATTGTGATAACACTCCAACTCCATATGCTATGTAAGGTCTAGTTATTGTGGCATAATTGAAAGAGCCTACAATAGATCGATACAAAGTTACATCCTCTAATGGTTCTCCATCAATGGAGCTTCGCTTTACATTAACTTCCATGGGATTTGAAATAGGCTTGCAATGTAGCATCCCAAACCTCTCAAGTAGGTCTAGAATATACTTCCTTTGTATGAGTATAATACCTTCTTCTTTATATACAACTTCAATGCCAAGAAAATACCTAAGGTCTCCAAGATCAAAAATCATAAACTCCTTTCTAAGCTTTGCCTTGATCTCCTCAATGCCCTTTGTATCATTACCTGTAATGATAAGATCATCTACATACACACACATGTAGACTACAAGTTCTCCTCTTTGTTTGATGAGGAGAGATGGATCCACCTTGCATTGATTGTAACCACATTTGATCAAATAGTCCACCAATCTTTGGTTCCAAGCCCTTGGAGCTTGCTTTAGGCCATAAAGTGCCTTCTTCAACCTACAAACATGATGTGGAAACTCTTTATGAACAAAACCTAGTGGTTTCTCCATGTATACCTCTTCTTCCAAGTCTCCATTGAGAAAGGCATTCTTGATACCCAATTGGAAAAGCTTCCATCCTTTGCTAGCAGCCATTGCAATGAGTGTCCTAATGGTGCTCATCTTTGCCACGGGGCTGAATGTCTCTTCAAAGTCCACTCCGTAGGTTTGTGCAAAACCCTTGGCCACCAATCTTGCTTTGAACCTAGAAATAGATCCATCTGAATTCCTCTTTACTTTAGACACCCACTTATTAACTATTACCTTCATGTTATCCTTCTTGGGCACTAGAGTCCATGTTTGATTTTCCTCAAGTGCGTCAATCTCTTCTTGCATTGCCTCTTTCCATTCGGTGTACCTGCTTGCATCTTCATAGCAATCGAGCTCATGATCTTCTACTACTTTGTTCATATATGCATAATGTGTTGCCATGTATGAATCATAAGTAAACCTTTGAGTTGGATACTTAACTCTAGAACACTTCCTTTCTTCACCTTTTGGAGGAATAAACCTCCTTTGCCTTGGGAACTTGATCTCTTTCTTTGACGTGGCTTCTTTCTCCATCATGTGTCCATCATCTTCAACTTCATTACCTTCTTCATCTAACTCCACCAATTTTGCTTTGCCTTTGTTGATTGATTGTGCTTCATAGCTTGATGAAGATGGCCCCCTCTATGGTGAGTTCATGCTTGAACTATCTTCATTGATGGAACACCTTGGGCCGCTTAGCTCTAGGTCCATTTGTTCTTCATCATGTCCATGCTTTTCTTCTTCATAGTCCTGCATACAATCATACTTCTTATACCAAGGGAGTAGCTCATCAAATGCTACATCCCTTGATATCCTCAAGTCCTTTGTGTTTGGCTTGAAGCACCTGTAACCTTTATGATCATTTGAATATCCTAGAAACACACACTTTTGTGCCTTTGGTTGTAGCTTGTGCCTCAATTCACTTGGCACATGTACATAACAAGTACATCCAAATATCTTCAAGTGGGAAAGATCAGGTTTCTTACCATAATAGGCTTGATATGGTGTCAAGCCATGGATCCCTGAGGTAGGAGCCCTATCCATTAGATGCATGGTGGTATTTGCTGCATCACTCCAAAACATGTTAGGTACATTCATCTCATTAGGCATTGCTCTAGCGATCTCGGCAATGTATCTATTCTTTCTCTCTGCTACTCCATTTTATTGGGGTGTGTATCTGCATGTTACTTGCCTCTTGATGCCTTGATCCATTAAAAAATCAGAAAACTCATTGGAGAAATATTCTCCCCCTCCATCGGACCTTAGCTTCTTGATATATGTACCTGTTTCCTTTTCTACCATTGCCTTGAATGCTTTGAAACATGTAAACACATCTGATTTGTTTTTGATGAAATAAACCCAAACCATCCTTGTGCAATCATCTATAAAAGTGACAAAGTACTTGTTACCTCCAATTGATTGCTCTTTGGTTGGCCCCCACACATCTGTATGTATCAACTCCAATGGATGTTGGCTTATGTAGCCACTCGTCTTGAATGGAAGTCTCGCTTGCTTCCCTAGTTGACAAGATTCACATAAATGCTTCATACCTTGTCCTTGGAAGTTGGGAAGACCTTCAACTAGCCTCTTGAATTGCATTTCCTTCATTCTTTGTAAGTTGATGTGACCTATCCTCTTGTGCCACAAGTCCAACTCCGAAATCCTCTTGTTTCCATATGTGAAGTAGACATGTTGAGTGGAATGAGAATTTACCTCCAAAGTGAAGAGTCTCCCTTGCTTCTTTCCTCTTGCTATTACCTTGTAACCTTGCTTAGGGTTCTCCACAAAGCATCCAACTTTTTTGAACCTTACTTGATAGCCTCTTTCAACCATTTGCCCAACAGACACCAAGTTCTTTGTGATAGTAGGTACATGCAAGACATCCTTGAGACATCTTCCTTCCTCCTTGTCATCCAAAGCTACATCTCCAACATGGGAGATCTCATGGGCTGTATGATCACCTGTTTCTACATGTCCTTTACCTTTGGGAACATGTAGATTAGTAAACTAAGAAGCATTGCAACTCATATGGTTGCTACATCCACTATCAATATACCAAGTGTTATCTACTTTGCTTGAATTCCCATTCATGTGCATCATCAAGAGATTGTCATTTTCTGAACTTGTAGAAGCATAATTACCTTGACCTTTGTATGAAGATCCTTGATTATAGCTCCTTTGGTTTCCTCCTGTGAAGAGATGGATAAGTATGTGTTTGAAGATGAAGAGGTGTTGCAATGTACCTTGGAAGATCACTCTTAAAAAGATAGATCAAAACAGATAAGTTGGAGTTAGCTCAGAGGTGAAAACTTGCTATTCTTGGTTCATACACCTGTCCAGTGTTTTACATAATTCTTTGAACACAGCAGCAATTAGCTCAATTCCTCTTGGGGAAGTCTAGGCAACTTAAAGAGCTAACTTTCAAGAGTAATCTCATAAAAAATAATGAACTACACACTGAGAATGAGTTTTAACAAGCGATGACATCATCCCGATTTTCACGGGCTGCTATAGAAATAGACCAGTGAGCAGAAACATCAACATAACTCAAAATGTAGAACTCCAATGATTATGAAAATTTGTATGGTTATACTAAACAGTACGCTAAATCCAACAAGCTTTAAATCACTGAATTTGGATAAGTAACCACTGAGAAATGGCTCTGACAAGATGAGTGAAAAAGTCGGGTACCTGACAGAGAAGTGAAGATGAACAGACCCTGTTGACTTCAAATGAACATAACTGAAGATTGCAATATCCAAATGACATGAAAATTTATGAGCATATAGTAGACTTATAGAGCTAACTTTACCAAGTTAAATCACTAAAAAGGATGCACCAAGCTTAGAGAAAACATCTCTGCAAGCTGATTGAGAAAACTAAGAGTAATGGTAGTGAGTAGTACACTTCACAAGAACATGGAAAGATGAAACCAAATAATCATGAAAATGAAAGTATATTTCTTGTACAATACAATGACTTACTGATACATATGTGTGCCTTGTAATCACACCTTGATATGGCATAAAGCTCAGCTCTTGGAGGTCTTCACATATGTTGACCTAAGTATCAACTTAGGGACTTGCGGAGAAAGAGACTATACCTCAATCCCCTCACAAGTGCATATAGTGGGGATACACGCTTTTAATTATCAATCTAAAGAGTATACTAACCTAGCCGAGTGTATGAAGACATGCAATCACGTAATGGTCAATGCAAATGAACTACTCAAGAATGAAAATGAGGCAAATACTTATCCTAACAAGCTCCAACTGTTGGTCAAGGCGAAACGATACTTGGTGCAGCAGCCGTCAGTATTTTGGACTTTTCTCCTAGCTCCGAACTCCAAACATAGCGAATAGCATATGCGTTTCGAAGCTCTCGAGAAGACGCATCCAATGGCAGTGGTTTCACTCAATTCCGACGCTCCTACTTCAAGTTATGACAGAAATACTGAGTCGCGGGAATACTTTCCTACACTTCAGCACTTCCTACACCTCGCACACACCTTTCCTACAGCCAAGAAACACTCTCAAGGATAGACAACACTCACAAGCACTCTTTCCAAGCAATACACATGCATACAAGCTCGCGAAGAAGGAGATGAAGAGGGAAGAAGACACAAATTCGAATTTCTGTGCTCTCTATTCTCACAATGGCCAAAAGTTCTTTACAAAGAGTCACATTTGACTTATATACTAGTGCCCTAAAAATGGTCCTTTCACACAAGTGACCGGCACTTTATTCACTAAAAGCTAATTTCCTACTATTTTACATGGGTAAGCTTCTATTCTTCTGTGGGAATGCATCTAGAGGACTCCTCTAGTGCCTTTACAAAGGGAAATATATTACAAGAATGAATATGTTACAAAAATATGTGGTCCAAATCGGAAAAATTTTGGGGCCCGTCTTTTTTCTCTGCTTTGTGCGCTCTTTAGCTCTGCAACACTCTCCCCCTCTTCGTCTCTGTCGTCCCTTGACAGACTTTGCTTCGCGCACGCACCCTGTGGTCAGTATTGTCTGCAGTTAAACAGACATGCAGATTCGATGGCCTTCTTGATTCAAGCTCTACAACTCGAGAGCCTGATGTAGTTGTCTTGCCTGTTGACTTGGGTTGCCACGCACGCCACTAGTGACTAGGAATGTGCTGTTCTTAGTCACCCTCTTCAACTTTTCAGCCTCTACCCCTTTCTAACTTTTGGTCCTACTCTGATGTTTGAAAAGTCCACTACTCGGGACCCCGGGGTTTAGCGTTGTAGCCTGGTGCGTGCCCCTGCGGGGCTCTGTGCAGAGATGGGTGTTGCGCCCCTGCGGGGCTTCCTGCAGAGATGTATCTTCATATCTTGCCTTTTAGTGAAGCTGTTTCTTTCGTTGTTTTCTTCTTTTCTTCTTTTTACTCGTCTCGCCCTCGACACTGCCCCCCTCCTGGACTCTGTCGTCCCCGACAGGCTTTTTGTGGCGACGTGTATAGGTTTGAATGACCTGTTGCTCTCTTTGATTTAGCAGATTGGCGTGACATAGCATGAACTCCTTCCATTGTCGAGACTTTACTCCATCCTCTGGTGCCTGTCTATGGTCAGCAAAGAAACTTATCTCGTAGGCCACCAGTCGTGCATTCAAGTTGGAGGTCATTTTAATGAAGATCTCTGAATCCATTTCAAAAAAGCCCGTAAAGAATGCTTCTTCAAATGTCTGCATATATGTCGATGGTAGAAACATGAGCCGAGAAAAATATGCCATAATTGTTAACCGGCTGGGAATAGTAGATAAATCATAAATTAAAGCCTCCGAGCCCTGCGTAATGCCGATGAAATTCAAAAATGTATATTGTGCATGTTGGAACACTTTAATTACTGTAAGGAGCATGCTAAATATTTTATTTGTCATTTTGACTGCTAGGTCTGGAACGGTAGCATATCTGGCAAGCCAAAATTCCATGGTTTTGACCATGTATTCCTCTGTCGGTAGGTAGTTGTGTGGTGGACTAGGTAATAGCGGATAATTAAGCCATTGGTTATTAATGCTACCTTGTCGCTGGCCTTCCCAAAATTGCATCCATGCTCTTCGGCGGGGTAGTGGGCAAAATGATGGGTTTACTTGAAGCTCATACGGGGATGCTTCCCACTGTACCCGTAGTGTAGGGTGCTTTTCCAAGAGCTTTCTTCTCCAAATTGGATTTGCTGCCTCAAACTCTACCTGAGTATATTTAAAAGTATCATACCGAAAATGGAGATTGTGATCAGGTTCCTTATTTGTAGTATGTTTTATGTAATGCCGAGTTTGTTCCTTCAAAAGTCCGTATGGTACATTGAATGGCCTTAGTATTTGCTCCAGTTGCTTGCTGTCGATTTGAGCCTCTTTCATTAAATTGATGATTTGATCTTCAAATTCCACCGTAAGCTGGGACACCAGTAGTGCCCTTTCTGTTCTGCTCAGCTCTGCAAGTTTTCGTGTGTTAGGTTCTAATGGAACCTCCTTTTCCTCCCTTATTGGTGAATTATACAAGGGGGGAGAGAGAGGGCGTACCTCTTCCTCCACAGTAGCCGAGGTCCCTGGCGGAACTACTGGTGTCCCCTGCTGTGCTTGCTGCTTTAATTGCTCCTGAAGTTGTTTGATTAAATCATCTTTTTGTTTGTTTTCCTCTTCGGCCTTAGCAATAGTTGCTTGATGTTTCATTAATTCCTGGGCCACAATGTTCATGTGCTCTGTGTCTTCCTTGCACTGTCGCAGGTAGTTATTCTCTGCTTTTTTCCATTTCATTCTGAGGGCTTCTGTGTCCTCCATATACCTCTTTTCCCAATCCGTTATGACTTCTTGCTCCTGTCTGAGCTGGTCTTGTAATTTAGTGATCTGTTCTTCCAGACTCTTGACATTTGTTTGTCGGTCATCAGTAATTGCTAGTGGCTGATCACTAATGAGAGCTGTCATTAGCTCTTTATTTCTTTGTCGCATGTTGTCAGCTTCCTCCATACTGGCCTTGAGCTGAGACGCTAAGATTTTACTGCGTGTTTGAAGGCGTGTCTTCTCAGTCTCACTCGTCTCTAATTTCTTTGTTAGTTCCACGACTTGGTCTTTCAATTTTGTCTGCTCCTGCTCTAGTATGCAATTTAGTGATTTGACCTCTTGAAGTTCCTTTTCTTTTGTCAGGGCTTGTGCTTGCACCCTTGATAGTTCTTCAGAAAGATGCTTACCTGCTCTTTCCAGTTCCTTCTTGTCTCGCATGGCTTGGTCGTAATCTTCATCAGCATCAAGCATTAATTGTTGTGTATCTAAAGCCGTTCGAATCATATCTTGTACAACAGGCTTGAGCTGAGCGATGTCTACATTTAGCCATGTCTTTGGTATTTCAGGAGTCTCTCCTGTTTGCACATCTTTGCCTTCTGCCACCTGGAGTGTCTCGTTGTGTGGCTGTCTAACTTGCAATTGTATCTTGGGTTCCTCATCATCGCCTTTTGCTTCCTTCTTTTTAGTAGCACTCCCCTGAAACGTGACATCCATTGGGGAAGGTTCTGCTACAACCCTGATAGGCGTGAATGGTTCTTCCGTTTCTATATCCTGATCTTCATTTTCCTTTTTCGAGATCTCCTCATCTGCCTTTGTGCTTGTGGTTTTCTGATTCATTTTTATATCTTGATCTATCGGTTTGGGGCATTCTGGTTCTTCATCATAATTCACTTCATTGAGTTCGGTCCATTGCCCATCATCTTTGGATTCGCTTCGAATATCCACATCCAACAATGATGTGTCCTTTTCTTCTTTGTCTTGAGTAGATGAGCTGGAGTTGTCTAATCCGATTTCGCGGTATCGGTGGACTTTAGTGAGTCTTCTTTTTGTTTTGGACTCCTGTTGTGACTGCTGATAGTGATGACCTTGCACTGGTAAGTTGACTTGTCCCTCCATATATTTGTGCGTTTCTTCAAGTGCTTTGGTCAATTCTTCCTCCGTGATTTGTTTTTGTCCTACAAGTGTCACCTTTGGAAGTACATGGACTCTTTTTGTCATAGGTGTTCCTTCTTCCTCTGTCTTGACTTCTCTTAGTCTTTTTGTGCCTCTCATTCTTGGCTGAGAACTGGTTCCTGCCTCTTCCATACCTGTAGTACTTTTCTTCTTTTTGGGAACTGAGGCGGATTTCACATATGTAGCTAGCCCTTCTGAGGTTGGCATCTCCCTTAAACAATTCTTCATGTCCAAAGCTTCATATATGAGCAATGTCAAAGCTGAACTGCCATTCAAGAATTTCTTCTGGCCCCATTTCTTTTGGGCTTCAAACAATCGTTCTTGTACATAGCCTGTTAGATTCACGTTGTTGCCTATCTGTCTCATGGCATGTGACAGTAGTTGGACTACAATTTTTTGTGGAGCTGTATACCTGTGCATACTTGGAAAACAGAAGTGTTGATGCACCAGCCGTACAGCATCCTCTATGTCAGTTCTATTGATTTCCAGGAATGATCTCTTCTTCGGATCATGGCATTCTTCCTTCACACTAGTAATCCCTGCTTGATTCCATCCAAAAGCTTTATTAATCAGTTCATGTGTGAATTGTATAGTCTTCCATGTCCCGACTTTGTCCAATACTTGCGCTTCTGGGACTGAGATTTTCGTTGCAGCTGGCTGCATAGTATTCATTACCTGTGTACACCTCTGAAAATCTGGTACATATATAGGCATCTTCAAGAATGCTTCAATTCCAGCTTGAGTCCATACGTCCTCTATATGTGGTAACCCTTGTATTATAGTCTTGAAATCTTGGGACATGATAGGGAAGTAATGGTCCGTGTCCATGATCTTGATGGTAGCAATGAAAATTAGCTCTGCCACTAGTTGATCGTCCCTGAACCAGTGACCTCTTGCTTTTGTTACCGATTCCATCGGAAGAAGTTGCACCTCTTCTTGCTGTGTGGCTTCGGAATCAGTGGAAGCCATCTGCACTCAATAATGAGTATGAATTAGTATCCATGTGTTTCAGAAATCCTCCTCCATATGTTGATTAATAATTCGATGTTGCTCCGAGTGCATGGTGCCGTCCCTTTCCCGTGGGTGTGAGAAAGGTAATACCTGAATTTTTTTATGTATTTTTATATTTTTTGCTGAAAAGAAAACATAAAAGTTAGTCCATAGCCGAAGCGGTTAGTGATTTTTTTTGGAGTAATATTTTCATGTATGTACAAGTGCTCTCCTATTTCCAAAGGGAAAATGTGTGTGACTATCCGAAAGTAGAAGAAAGACGTGCCGAATGTTTGGCCTTGTAATGTGGCCCTATCATGCATACTTTGGATCTCGACAACTCCTCATGTGTGCAATTGGAAGTAGTTTCTTGATGTATGCAGCTTGTCTTGTCTTTCGGCACCCAAATTTGCTTTACTTGGATGGAATGTACTGTATTCTCCACCTTTTTGATGAATGTGGTTCTTCTTCGGTAGTACGTCTGCTGATTCTGTTTTGGGAATCTCAAGTTGGTTTGTATTGCATCTGTAGATTCCTTTTTCCTCCAATACGTCCTCTTTCTAGGCTTATTTGCCTGTTGACCATGTTGATGGTGATAGCCCTTCTGAGGATGTTCCTTGTTTGGTATGGTCGTCCTTGGAGTACATGACTTTGGGATCCATATTTGTGTTCGATCAAGTTGTGCCGTTATCAGTTTCTTTGGGATCCATATGCTATTGAGTCGTGGTTGACTGAAGTGTTCGAAATTCTTTGTCTTCTTATTCGATTGCTCACGCTGCTGTCGAAGACTTTTCTGTTGCTGAAGGTATGCCTTCTTTTGATCCTTTCTTATCCAAGCTAGTGTGGAATGTGGAATAGGGTATACTTTCATAGGTGTAGACTTCGATTCTTGCAGAGGAATATTCTCTCTTGTGCCTTGTGGTTCACTGGGCTTGATTTCATGTTCTTGTGCACTCTTGTGACTCTCTATACTCAAAGATGGAGTGCACACAGGACTCACGGTATTCTCACATGAAGTACTTGACGATGGGGTTTCTATAGTGCTAGTGAACCTACAATCATGACTGTGTTCATTGGGATGAACTTCTGGCCCTATAATAGCGGCTTTGGGTGGTCGTTCGTCTAGCAAACTAAATACCTCACGAGGTCCTATTCTGGTAGAGATGTATCCTAAGGCCAATTGAATGGTTACCTCATATTCATAGATCCAATCTTGTCCTAACACCACATCTTCAAGCAGATCCTGGTCCTGACACACTAAGAGTCTCTGCTCCATAGTGTTGTTCCCCATATGTAAAGGTAAAGTTATCTCACCTATGCATTGAGTAATTTTTCCTCCTATTCCAATTAGCTGTGCCTTCGATGGCCGTAACTCCTCGTTAAGTCTCTGAGACAAAGAAGATCGGATGCAGCTTATGGCTGCTCCTGTGTCTATGAGAGCATCCACTAAGTGGTACTCTTTTCGTCCTGCTCCCAGATTCAAATAAGGTTGTCTTCTTTGTTGTCCGGAGTTCTCAGTGGCTCTAAAATTAGCCATTGGGATGAGTTCTTCTCCTACTCGATATCTCTCGTCTCTTTCTCTCATCCACTCTTTCCGTTTTCTGATACGTTCTAGGGCTTCCTGTCTCGCTTCTTCTCGTATTCGTTCTTCTTCCTTTTTCCTACTTTGAGCTCCTAACAGTCTCGCTAGCATTTGATCAGTCAAAGGCTCCATGAATCTTTTCACTCTGCATCCACTGATGTAGTTGGGAAGAACGTCTCCGTCTAGTGTGGCGAGATTGACTGCACCAATAGTAGAGATTCGATTTATAATCAGGGGTCCATATCCGCGTTTCTGGAGCTTCTTCGCATGTTGTTTGAGGGTGTATACTAGGACTAAGTCGCCTTCTTTTAGTCCCTTGTCTTTTATATGTGCGTCATAATAAGCCTTTTGTCTCCGTTTAGCGGCATAAATGCCTGCTACCGCTTGCAATCTAGTCTCGTGCAGCTTTTCAATTTGATCTAATTGCTGAGACAACTCATGACCGTTCCACTCATATTGCTGGGCCACTTTCAATGTAGGTACTAAGAAGTCAATTGGCAAAATTGCATTCTGCCCATACACTAGGTTGAAAGGTGTAGTTCCAATGGCCATTTTATATGCCACACGGAAGGCCCAAATTGCGTGATGCAATTGTTTGTCCCAATCCGACCTTCCATTATTGACAATCTTTGTCAATACAGTACATAGTACCTTGTTGGAACTTTCAGCTTGTCCATTAGCTTGAGGGTGGTATGGGGCTGATTTTTTATGAATCACAAGAAAGTCATTCATTAGCGACTCAATGACCTCATTTAAGAAATGCGTTCCTCGATCACTCACTATCTCAATCGGTAGTCCAAAGCGTGTGAAAATGTGCTCAAAGAGAAATTTTGCTGTGGTTTGAGCATCATTCTTTCTAGTGGCTTTTGCTTCTACCCACTTAGTCAAGTAGTCGGTGGCTACTATGATGTACTCCGCATGAGATCCTTTGGCCGGTGGATTGATAGGTCCTATGAAGTCAATTCCCCACTTGGTAAATGCTCTTGCACAAACCATCGGTCTTAAAGGCATGTCATCTCTTCTAATGGGATATTTCGCTCTCTGGCATGTTTCGCAGCTTCTTACATATGCCTCCGCGTCCATATGTAGAGTTGGCCACCACAGGCCTGCAAAGAGAATCATCTTGACCGTTCTGTCTGCTGAGAAATGTCCTCCCGCAGCTCCTGCATGTGCCATTTCTAAGACAGAGAGATATTCATTTTCATGAATGCACATTCTTAGCTGGTTATCCTTCCCGCGTTTAAAGAGTTGTTTTCCTATGATGGCGTAATCCTTGCTCTGTTCTTCAAGAGCAAGTTTCCTTGCTAGGGTAGCTCCATCAGGGTACTCTCGAGTTTTCAAGAACTTCACCAGAGGCAAACTCCACCTTGGTGCTACTGTAGAATAGCATAATGTAGAGTTCTCATCTGGGGTTTGTTCTTGACAGGTTGGGCAGGTTGACACATAGTTATGTGCATCTCGTTGCATGGTTGGCCAATATATGCCAAATCTCTTGAGTGTTTGCCACGTTCCATTTGCGTTCAAGTGAGTGTTCCATTGGTTTATGTGTGCTTTCTGAAGCCACATTTTTTGTTCCCCTTCTTCCACGCATCTCATCAGTAGTCCGCTTGAATCCTGGTGGTACAAACTTCCAGCAATAATGTGAAGGTTTTTAGTCCTCCAAAGATCTTGCTTTTGGTTTGGCGTGATCCCATCTTTAGGTCCATGTGTAAGTATCGGGATCAATTTTTCGGCCCATTGAGGACATACCTCCAGGTTAAAAAGATAGGTGTCTGGCAGATCATCAGGAACTCCTATGGGTGGTTCTCCATGGGTCATGCGAGATAAGTGGTCTGCCCTTATGTGTGTGTTTCCTTTCTTGACTATTACTTCAAAATCAAATTCCATTAGCAATAAAAACCATCGTACTAGTCGGCCTGTATTGCAAGGCTTGTTGACTAAGTACAGTAGAGCTTGATGATCAATGAAGAATTTGAATTTGTTTGCCAGTAAGTAATGTCTGAATTTCTTGACCGCGTATACCATCCCTAGGCCTTCTCTCTCCGTAGTAGTATAATTGCGTTCCGCTTGATTTAACTGTCTACTGGCATAGGCTATTGGGTGGTCTAATTTACCTGTATCAGCTGGTTGAGCTAAGATGCAACCAATGGCAAACTTGGAAGCATCAACATGAATATGAAACGGTTTATTCCAGTTGGGGACTCGAAGAATAGGTGCTGAACTCAATCGATTCTTCAATTCATTAAAAGCTTTTTCGCATTCTTCGGTCCAATTGAATTGAGTTAATAATGCATAAAGAGGTCTAGCAATTATGGCATACATGTGTATGAATCTTCGATAGTAACCGCAATGTCCCATAAATGCTTGAACTTCTTTAGCAGTTTTAGGTCTCGGTAAATCCAAAATGACTTTAATTTTGTCTTCATCTGTGGAAATTCCATTCTTAGAAACAATATGTCCTAAGATTTTCCCTTGTCGCACCATGAAGACACATTTTTCAGGATTGAGGCATACTCAATATTGTCGACATTTGGCAAAAATCTTTTCTAGTTCAGGGATGTGCTCTGATCGTATAACTGAATATGTACACAGATCATCCACGTATACCTCCATGCTTTTTCTCAAAAATTCCTTGAACACATGACACATCAGTCTTTGGAATGTAGCTGGGGCATTCGTTAAACCAAAAGGCATGACTCTAAAGGCGTATACTCCCCATTCCGTTGCAAATGCAGTCTTATGTTGGTCCTCAGGAGCAATGGCTACCTGATTATACCCTGAAAAGCCATCCAGAAAACTATAAACTTCTTTCCCTGCTACCCTTTCCAAGAGATGGTCAGTGATTGGTAAGGGATAGCTATCCCTTATGGTTGCAAAGTTTACTTTTTTCAAATTGATGCACACTCTTAACTTTCCATTCTTCTTTGGTACAACCACTAAGGGTGACACCCATTCCGTGTGCTCAATTTCATAGATGAATCCAGCATCCAACAACTTATCTATCTCTTCTTTTATCTTGGCTCAATACACATCATTATAAGTATAAGGTCTCTGTTTAGAAGGTTTGGCCTCGGATGTCATGGGGATTCTATGCGCACATATAGATGGGTCTACTCCTTTTAAGTCCTTATAAGTCCAAGCAAAGACATCCCGGTATTCTCTTATGAGTCGAATTAACTCTTGTTCTTCTTCTAATGAGACATCCTGTCCTATGAAAGTACATCGTTCCTCTCCTCCTTCCAAGGTTACAACTATTTTTTTGGTTTGTTCTTTATTATCATATGCTATTCCAGGTTGTGCTTCTCTTTTAGGCATTTGAATAGCAATCTTCCTCTCCTCCACTTCATATTTTTTAAAATGAGCTGGTACCTCAAATTGGTCTTGAAGTTTGTTTTCTTCATCTTCTAGCTCCCTTTCAACTTCTAATTCTTCTGTTTGTGTGAGTTCCTTATGTGTTTCATTGGCAGTGATATCCATGTTGGTGGTACTAATCCTTAGATCCATGGGTTTTGGTTCCATTTCAATGCTCTCGTAGTCCTCCTTCCAGTCTTTCTCAATCACTTCTCCTTCTTCTGCCTCCTGAAGGACTACCATATACAGGCTAATGTCATAACCCTCCTCGTCAATACATTCGTTCATGGTCACCACTTCTTCATTTACACAGACATCGAGGGTAGCTAAGATTTCCATCCAACTGTGAGGTTCGAATTCTTCGTCTGGAAATACTTGTGGCATATAGGCTGGATCTTGTACCGATCTCACTATTCCTTGTTTCTGCTGCCAACTTTTTCTTCTCTCTTCTTCCTTTTTTGCAGCTTGGCATATCCATAGATGAGTGTCCTCGTTCATCCAGGATTGGTCACTAGAACCTGCACTATGAACCGATTGATCGTCTTCCTCTTTATGGATTTGATTCCATTGCAAAGGTGGCACATCTTGATATGTGTATGTATGTAGGTTGATCCTAGTGGTGATTCCTGCGTGTTGTAGGTACACTGCATCTTTTCCCCAATCTTGTACGACCTTTAGTTGTCTCATGAATGGCCTTCCCAAGATCATTTCATAATTGCTTGGCCTTTCAAAGTGACATATTGCTAAAGTATGTTCGAATTCCACTCCGCACGTAGTGAAGACTACTCGTTCCAACAATCCTAAGGGTCTTTCCGTATGTCCATCTGCCATTTGAATTTTCATGCGTGTTGGTCTCAATGCTGGTTTTCCCCATTTCTCCCAAATTTCTTTGGTAGCAATGCCAACACCAGCTCCTGAATCTAGTATGGCTTTGGTAGTGTAACCCCTATAGGTGATTGGTAGGCATGTATTTCCTTCATCCCCTTCACTAAAGTCTCCTACTTTATCCACTGGAATTCTCACTGTTTTCACTTCGTCAGCTACCTCCTTCTTTTCCTCCTTGACTTCCCATTGATTGATCAATTTCTCTTTTAAATGTGGTTTTACCTTTAACAGTTCCTCGAATGTTAAGGTACATGGGATTTTCATCTCTCTAAGACGTTGTATGATTTCCGATGTTTGAACTGATGGATTCGTTTCTCGTCTCTTTATTGATGGAATGCGATACAATTCTGAGTTGTGCTCGTATTCCTCGGTGTAGTTGGGTAGTTCCTTTACATCGTCTTCCACTTCTTTGTCACTTGCATCCATTGGAAAAATTTCTTCTGAATTGAGTTCAGGTATTGAACCCTCTATTTCGTTTTCTGCCTCTAATTCTTCAAAGGGCGGTTCCATTCCCTCTACCTTTTTCCACTTGTCCTCTTGAACTCGTGCCCATAAATCCTTAGTCCAATCTCCTTCTGTTTCAGGGACTATGGATCCTTCCTTTCTCTCAATACTAATTTCATTATTCGGAGGTCTAATTACTTCAAGCCTTTCCTGAGTGTTTAGACACTCTTGGAATTTTTCTTCGCAAATTCGGTTGTTTGGTAAAGGTGATGCGGGTTTTTCTAATGTTTGTTGGGCAACTTCTATCAGTTTTTTGCAGATTTCCAGTCTTTCTTTCTCTAAGTCGCCTCTCGGATACTCTCTCTCATGTTGTTCTATGGTAGGTCCTGCTTTTATTCTCGCCTTGTATGCCTGAATCCACATGGCTAATTCCTCAGGCATTGGGTCTGCTAATATTGATCCTACCTCCTCCCTTTTATTCTCCTTTTTATTTTCTTCTTCCACTTGTGATTCGTCTGTTGATTTCTGTTTACTCTTTTCATTTTCCTTCTTTTGTAATAACTTTTTTCTTTTATCCTGTCTCTCCGGTTCTTCCATCTTTGTGATCTTTTACTGGCAATACTTCTCTCTGGTTCTTCGGAGTCTTCCACTCTGTGAGGGATGGGTGTATTTCCCTCTTTGTCACTTTGATTATTTCTGTCAGTTTTATCAGGGTTCTCTCTAGCCTTTGCTCTTGTCATGGCTTTTAAAGGTATAGTGTACTCTTTGTCGCTCCCTGATGATTCAATCACTTCTATCACATTAATCTGCACGTTAGATGTGACTTTGTTGGGGTTCTTAGGACAATCTCTAAAAAGATGTTCCTTCCCACAATCGCTACAGTAGCCTTCCCAAATTCGTTGTGGTGGTGGTGGGTTTGGTAAGGTACATTCTCTAATATAGTGGTCACCTCCACATCTGTAGCATGGTCCTCTGGGTACAGGCGGTCTATTCATTGGTCGAGGTGGCATGGTTGCTCTAGGAGCTGTGTACATTAATGATACGTAATCCTGCTCATAATTATATGAACTCTCTGGTGTCTCCATGCCATAAGCATATGGGTCATATTGTTGCCCATATTCCATTATTGAGCTCTCATAACCAGGGTATGTTCCTTGACTAGGTTCGTAAAATGAGTCATATGGTTCACTACTAGTCAAAGGTGTGGCTGGTACTATTGCTCTTTCTAGGTTTTCCTCTGGTTGCGCTATCTTAACTGGGACAACGTTCTGAGGGTGGGGCGGTTGTTGTCCTAGCACTGGCTGAGGCTGCGTATATCCCTGATATGCGTATGGTCGTGATATTGGTGCCTGCGGCTGATATGAGGGATATCTAAAGGCTTCTCCTCCCTGCTGGTTCTGCGGGTATCCATATGGTCTCACATACTGCTGGGTGGGTCTGGTTTGCCTATTGTAAGGGCAGTTCTCAGTGCTATGGTTTGTGTATCTCTGCTCTATACTGCAATATTGTAGTGGTCCGGGGACAGAGGGTCTATGAGGAGCATAGGCAGGTGGTGGGACTACTCCCCTAGTACACAAATGAGAAGGATGATCTCCTCCGCACTGCATACATCTTCTAAGCATAGGCATTCTCATAGGATTGGTGGGATAATTCCTCTGTCCTTGAACATTCAGTTTTTTTGCTAATAAGTCGGCAATTTCCTCTATGTTGTTTTTGGGGTTTGATGTGCTACTTGTTGACTCTTCGCTTTTCACACTACCTTGGGGTATTTTCAAGTCTTCTGCAAGGTTGTCTTCTAGGTCTATACATTCCTTCATACACTCTTGCAAAGTTTGAACTCTCTTTACGTACACTAATGACCTCAAGGTTCTGTTCAACAGTCCTTCTAAGAATAATGATACCATTTTGTTCTGCGTTGGTCTCTCTTCTACGGGGCATCTATCCACATACTGCTTGAATCTCCTGGCTGCCAATCTCACTGACTCGGTAGGGACTTGTTTGAAGCTGTGGATTAATGACGAAGAATTGTTTTTAATTCCAGATTTGGTAAATTCTTCAATCATTTCTTGATATACCTGATCCATGTTCTGAAAGGTATTTGGATCCAATGGCTGAAACCAGGCCAAAGCTGTGTCTGACAAGGTCAGGCCAAAAGACTCATATTGAATCATGAAGTCATCTACCTGCTCGGCTCTAACTACTTGTTTAAATTCTGCTATGTGATTATAGGGTTCACTAGAGCCATCATAATGATTTCTCATGCACTTGGCCACTTGGATCGGCCTTATTCTCCTTCCTGCTTCAGGTTGTCTCGGCATTACAGGGTAGTTGGGTCTTCCTATTGGTATGCCTGGTCCTCGTACTACCTGTGGTCTGACTGGAGCATGAACTCCATGTCTTGGATCTATAGCTGGTTGTGGCCGGTAGTTAGGATTAGCGGCAGGCATTGCGAATTGTACATGTGGTCTGACAGGGATCTGGGTTTGATGCGTTTGTTGTGTTTGTCCCGATTGTTGAATTGAATCATTTTGAGAAGTTCCATGTGGATTCCGTGAAGTAGTGGCTTGGTCCCTTGGGGGGAACACTGGGATGTTCTGATATTTCAGCTCAGCTCTCTCTAATTCTGTGACTGGCCAATACCTTCTGTGATTTTTGTCCAAATATGTGATGATGGTGGAGAATTCAGGATCTTGTAACTCATAGATGGTAACTGGATTAGGAGCAGCTTCCCATATAGAGGAATGGGCTCTGAGCAGGTGCTCCATTCCGTTGATCAAATACACATCTATCAGAGTATCATCCTGGGGAACTAAGTCTCCTCTCCAAAGTTTAGTAATTGTTGATCTCCCTCTAGGAGTAGTTACTTGTTCTTCGGTTCCATATCCATTTAAGCTCGAAGCATTATTTTCCTCACCACGCTCATTAATGATTTCAGGGTGTTCTGTGACCACGTATTGAATATCTTGTTTGTCCATGTAGAGTCCTCCTATGTACTTAACTGCTGGTCTTGGCACTATGTAGGCCTCTGAAGCCTTCCTCAATCTGGCCACTGATCGGTTTAGACCATCCAAATAGATAGGGATCTCATTGTGGTTGGTGCTCACATACTCTAAGGAAGTTCTGTATTCGCCCTCAATGATGGACATCTGGCCAATCATGGGTACAGTGGTTTGCATATCCTCTGAAGCCATGGGGATTTCTCCTTCTGACTCACTGGAGGTCTCAGAATAATGTGAACGGTTACTTGGTTCGGCTACACTCCCTACGGAAGAAATTACACTTCTTCGGCTTCCTAGGGTTCTTCCGGATCTCAGGTTCATTCACTTAAGAGCTCTGATCAAATCTTGTCCACCTCTAGCCTCTAGAATTCTAAGTTATGGCTTAGAAGTCTAGGAAAAAGTTAGGCTGGAAAATGACTAAAGGGAAATTTCAAGTCACGATACTTGACTCTCACGATCTCTGAGGAAACGATCGCTGACTGACACGATACTTGGACGAAACAATCGCTGGAAAACGATCTCTGCCTAGACGTTACTTGATGGACACGATACACGATATCTGAGTCCAAACGATACACGATAGTTGATCACCGACGATACTTGATCTTCGGGAGAAAACGATACACGATACTTTCCCAAACGATCTTTGGCAAAACGATCTCTGGACTCAACGATCTTTGGTCAACACGATACACGATCGACGATACTTGGTTCAAAATGATACGCGATCGCTGGTAAGTATCGCGATCTCTGAGACGCGATACACGATACTTGGACCAAACGATACACGATCTCTGTCAACACGATATTTGGTCAAACGATACACGATACTTAATAAGTATCGTGATCTTCAGGCCACGATACACGATATTTGACGCAGACGATACTTGATACACGATACTCGACCAAACGATCGACGATCTTTGGCAAGTATCGCGATCTCTAGAAAACGATATCCGATACTTGGCCAAAACGATATCTGACCGAAACGATACCGATCTTTGACCTCAACGATCGACGATCTTTGGCAAGTATCGCGATCTCTGGAACACGATACTTGAGCCAACGATACACGATCTTTGGGCTCAAACGATCTCTGATCGAGACGATACCGATATTAGGGAAATATCGCGATACTCGACCACAGGAGTTCCACGATACTTGACAAGTATCGCGATACTCGACCGCGGGAGCAAAAATGATACTTGACCCTATTTCAATTTTTGCAGATGTTTTTTGTGATTTTGATTTTTCCCCTTTGCTCACCTAGCTCTTCTCTCTTACCCTCACTCACTGTATCAATCAACAAACAACTTTCAGCCCCCTGAGAGCCCAAACGATATTCAGCGCAGATCGTTTTTTTTCTTTCCTAGGTTGAAATGCTGAGAATTTTTGATAAAAAAGGTGGTTTAGTTTACCTTAATAGCACCTATGATCTTTTGGTCAAACTCCCTTGCTCTGTACTCTTCCCTATTGCTTGTTTTCCTCGCCACGATCTCTGCAAGCTCACACGATACCCGACTGCTCTCTCCACGATACTTGTTCAACAAGTGATTTGAAAAATGAAAATTTTTTGGCTTTTATACTTGGAAATTTCTAGCTATCAAAAAGGAAAATTTTTTGAACAAAACTAAAGCCTACTCTAATGATTTAGTCCACTCTCTACTCACTCCTACTCTACTCCTTCTACTCACTTCCCTAAACTAACAACTCACTACACACACTCCAAGAATGAGAAGTAGCAAGTGCGGCTGAAAATGACTTACCAAAGAAGAGAAGATTTCCGCTCCTCCAAGTTCTTCAAAGCAAAAAGCTACTTACCATCACACGAATGCCTCGGTTTGATTCGTCACTCCCCGGCAATGGCGCCAAAAGGTGTGTTGACCTAAGTATCAACTTAGGGACTTGCGGAGAAAGAGACTATACCTCAATCCCCTCACAAGTGCATATAGTGGGGATACACGCTTTTAATTATCAATCCAAAGAGTATACTAACCTAGCCGAGTGTATGAAGACATGCAATCACGTAATGGTCAATGCAAATGAACTACTCAAGAATGAAAATGAGGCAAATACTTATCCTAACAAGCTCCAACTGTTGGTCAAGGCGAAACGATACTTGGTGCAGCAGCCGTCAGTATTTTGGACTTTTCTCCTAGCTCCGAACTCCAAACATAACGAATAGCATATGCGTTTCGAAGCTCTCGAGAAGACGCATCCAATGGCAGTGGTTTCACTCAATTCCGACGCTCTTACTTCAAGTTATGACAGAAATACTGAGTCGCGGGAATACTTTCCTACACTTCAGCACTTCCTACACCTCGCACACACCTTTCCTACAGCCAAGAAACACTCTCAAGGATAGACAACACTCACAAGCACTCTTTCCAAGCAATACACATGCATACAAGCTCGCGAAGAAGGAGATGAAGAGGGAAGAAGACACAAATTCGAATTTCTGTGCTCTCTATTCTCACAATGGCCAAAAGTTCTTTACAAAGAGTCACATTTGACTTATATACTAGTGCCCTAAAAATGGTCCTTTCACACAAGTGACCGGCACTTTATTCACTAAAAGCTAATTTCCTACTATTTTACATGGGTAAGCTTCTATTCTTCTGTGGGAATGCATCTAGAGGACTCCTCTAGTGCCTTTACAAAGGGAAATATATTACAAGAATGAATATGTTACAAAAATATGTGGTCCAAATCGGAAAAATTTTGGGGCCCGTCTTTTTTCTCTGCTTTGTGCGCTCTTTAGCTCTGCAACAACATAGGTCTCTCTAACCACGACTAAAACTGCCATCTATTTATAGTTGAGTTTGGGAGGCTAACTTCCCTCAATCACTCTCCAATCAATCAATGATTGATTTGATTCTCTACCTACCACAAATCACGAATTCGTGGCTCCTCTTTCCATTCTTGATCAAGTGGACTCAACCACTTAAGATTCTCTTACTTTTACATTAAGTAAACTCTTCAAAAGTTACAAGAGGTAGTTCACAAGTGAATTTTACATAGTCTTCTTTTTAAAGCTTCTTCTAAGAATTTGTGAGACTCAAGCCAATACTTAGGCTTGTCATAGACTTGCTCCAACAGCTCCCCCTCAAGCCAAGTATGCTTGAGGTCTTCAATCTTCCAAGATTACCTGCAAACCAATCATAGCCTTGAATTTGCAAAGCTTTGTACCATCCAATGCTTTGGTTAGAATATCTACACATTGTTGATGAGTGGACACATATGATATTTGAATCTCTTTGCTTAGAACTTTCTCTCGTACATAGTGATAATGAACTTCAATATGTTTAGTCCTTGCATGAAAAATAGGATTAGCAGCCAAGTGAATAGAACTCATATTGTCACCAAAAATAGTTGGAGTTCCAAACTCCAATCCAAGATCTTTGAATAATGTCTTCATCCACATAGCTTCTTGTGTAGCTATGGCAAGACCTCTATATTCAGCTTCAGTAGAAGAGAGAGCAACTGTGGGTTGCTTCTTGGATGACCATGAAATAAGCTTTGAACCTGCAAAGGTAAGATAACCTGAAGTGCTCCTTCTATCTTCCTTGGAGCCAGCCCAATCTGCATCAGAAAATAGCTTCAAACCTAAATCAGATACATAAGGATAATAAAGTCCTTCATTTATGGTTCCTTTGAGATACTTGAGAATCCTTTTGGCAGCATCCATATGTGGTTTCCTTGGTGTGTGCATAAATTGACTTAGCACACTCACACTGTAACATATATCTACTCTTGTCAATGTGGCATAGTTGAGACTACCCACTAGACTTTGATATGATGTGATGTCCTCTATGAGTTCACCTTCATGTGAGGTCAATTTGTGATTGACCTCCATTGGAGTACCTGCAATCTTACAATCTTGCATCTTGAATTTTGCCAACATGTCCTTAATGTACTTCCTTTGAGTGAGAAACAAACCATGATCTTTGTAGACAACTTCCAAACCTAGGAAGTAGGTAAGTGAACCCAAATCACTTATCTTGAACTCTTCTCTCATCTGATCTTTGATCTTCTTCATACCATCTGCATCATTTCCTGTCAATATAATATCATCTACATATACACATAGATAGATGACCTCGGAATTACTCTTTTTAATAAAGAGTGAAGGATCTGCGTTGCTTGGTTGAAAGCCTTTGTCCTGCAAGAATGAAACAAGCCTGAAATTCCAAGCTCTTGGAGCTTGCTTGAGACCATACAATGCTTTGTTAAGTTTACACACATAATCAGGATAAACTTGATTCTCAAAACCAGGTGGTTGTGCCATATATACCTCTTCTGTTATCCAACCATTCAAGAATGCATTCTTTACATCTAGTTGAAGTATCTTCCAATTCTTGGAAGAGGCAATACTAAGCAAAACCCTAATAGTAGGCATCTTTGCCACAGGAGAGAAAGTCTCCTCATAATCAATTCCCTGAGTTTGTGCAAAGCCTTTTTCCACAAGCCTTGCCTTATACCTGTTAATTGAACCATCATAATTCTTCTTGAGTTTATAGACCCATCTTGAGCCTATTACCTTCATGGATGAAGTCTCGGGCACCAAATCCCAAGTGTTGTTTTCCTCAAGTGCTTCAATCTCTTCCTTCATTGCATGCTTCCATTCTGTTTTTGCTTTGGCCTCTTCAAATGATGATGGCTCCTCTTGGTTTATGTCCTGTGCTATGTAGATAGAAATGTTTAGTTACTAATGAGGTGTCAAACCCATACCTTTCTGGTTTTTTCTTTTCCCTCATAGATCTTCTTAGGCCATGATGTGATGATTCTGCTTCATGTCCAAGTTCCTGCAATTTTGCTTTACCTTTAGACTTCCATGCTTTGATCTTTTCCATGTGATATTCTTCATCATCCTCTAAGGTGTCTTGTTCTTCAATCTTTGATTGTTCTCTACCAAGCTTTGGAAAATCTTCTTCAAGATCATATGGTAAATTGATCTTCCTGCATGAATCTTCATACCATGAATTGTTCTCATCAAAAACTACATCTCTGCTTACCAAGAATCCTAGGGTTGTATAACCTGTAGCCCTTTTGATTGTTGTCATATCCAATAAATACACACCTTTCTGCCTTTGGATCCATCTTGCCTCTAACCTGTGAAGGAACATGAGCAAAAGCAATACATCCAAAAATTTTACAATGATCTAAGCTTGGTCTTCTTCCATTCCAAGCCTCATATGGAGTCATCCCATCAAGGGATTTTGAAGGCAACCTGTTAATCAAGTAAGTGGCTGTAGATACAGCCTCAGCCCATAAGTAATTAGGTAAATGCTTTTCATTTAACATAGACCTTGCAGCTTCAACAATTGTCCTATTCCTCCTTTCTGCCACTCCATTTTGCTCAGGAGTGTACCTTGTAGTTACCTCTCTTTTGATTCCTCTTTCTTGAAGAAAAGAATCAAACTCATGGGAGAAATATTCTCCCCCTCCATCTGACCTTAGCCTTTTTAGTGATTTACCTGTTTGATTCTCCACAAGAGCCAAATATCTTTTGAAACATGAAAAAACTTCATCTTTGTGTTTCATAAAGAATAGGATAGTCCATCTGCTGCAATCATCAATAAAGGAAACATAATACCTTGATCCAAATATTGAAGCTTCCTTGCTAGGTCCCCATACATCTGTATGAACCAACTCCAAGAGATCTCCATGCATATAACCTTTCTTCATGAATGGTAACCTGTGAGACTTTCCAAATTGACATGCACTGCACTTATAAATCATATGTTGTTTTGACAAATTAGGAAGTCCAAGTACACTTTGGTCCCTACAGATTTGCTTTAATGACCTTTCACCAATATGTGCTAACCTTTTGTGCCATACTTCCAATTCTGTGAGTGTCTGACTACCATAATTAAAGAGAGCAATGTTTCTAGTGTCTTGTAATTCAAATGTGAACAATCTACCTGTCTTTTCACCTTTTGCAATTCTTCTAAATCCTTGACTTGGATCTTCAACAAATGCTCCTGCTTTTGTGAACTTGACTTGCAACCCTTTCTCTACTATCTGCCCAACACTTATCAAATTCTTTGTAATGGTAGGGACATAGAGTACCTTACTGAGTAGGTTGATGTTTCCATCAGGTGCTTTGACATTGCCTATTTTCTCCACAGGATGTTTTGTATCATCTCTTGTTTGTACCTCATGCTTATTCCTTGGATCTTCTAAATCTGATAGGAGTGCCACATTTCCTGCCACATGATTTGAACAACCTGAATCTATGTAGAAAACATGCTCATCAGATTTACCTTGTGGCATAGCCATGTTCATGATCAATAATGAATCCTCTTTGTTTGAGTCTTCTGTGTAGTTATTGTAGTCTCTCCTTCCTTTGTAGCCTCCTTGATAGTTTGAATGATTGTAGTTGTTGTAGTTGCCATGGTAGTTGTTGAACCTTCCTCTTGAGTAGCCATAACTTCCTCTATTGTATCCTCTGCCTCTTTGATTCCTGGAATTCCTAAAGCAATTTTCAGTTGTATGATTAGTTAATCCACAAATAGAACATGAGTTGGAGTCTTGGGATCTCCCCCTGCCTTCTCTACCTCCTCTTCCTCTACCTCTGCCATGTCTTCCTCTACCTGCATAGTTAGCTTGATATGTACTTGCTTCATCATCCACTTTCTTTGCCTTTCCTTTGTTATCTTTAGACTTTCTTTTATCCGTGTATAAAGCTGAAGATTGATTACCTTTAGAGCTTTCTCCATTTTTGATAAGCTTTGCCTCTTGAGTAAGTAGTTGTCCAATGAGTGTGTTGAAATCAGGTACATGCATGTCCATGTACAAATCCATAGCTGTGGTGAATGCTTCCCACTTATCATCTGCCTTCAAGCCATTGATGACCTGCCTTACAATTTGCTCTTCATCTATTACCTCTCCAATGCTTCCCAACTGATCCGCTATGTCCTTGAGCTTTGTGACAAAATCAGTCACATTTTGTTTGGGAGCCTTCTTGAGAGTTGTGAAATCCAGCCATAGTTGATGCTTCCTAGCTTTGGTACTTGAAGAAAAGAAAGCTTCAAGTGCATCCCACACTTCCTGAGATGTCTTACAACTTCTAATGTGAGGCAACAAAAAATCTGAGATAGAGTTGAGGAGATAAGACCTTGCAAGTGCATCCTTGGAGCACCATGTGCTCAATCTTTCTTGCTCTTCTTGTGTTGGTTGACTTTTGTTCCTGAAACTTGGCATAACTTCATCTCCAGCCACATAACCATATAAACTTCTACCTTGGAGATAAGCTTCCATCCTTAATGACCAAGCTGAGTAGTTACCTCTGTCCAATTTGTCAATTGATGAAGGAAATCCATCTGCCATGTTGTCCAACCTTGCTCTGATACCACTGTGAAGAGATGGATAAGTATGTGTTTGAAGATGAAGAGGTGTTGCAAAATCCTTGATCTACACCAACCAAATGAACTCCAGGAGTAGATGGTGGGCCCTTTTAGCTTGCCAATGGATGTATTAGACACCCTATGTACCTTGGAAGATCACTCTTAAAAAGATAGATCAAAACAGATAAGTTGGAGTTAGCTCAGAGGTGAAAACTTGCTATTCTTGGTTCATACACCTGTCCAGTGTTTTACATAATTCTTTGAGCACAGCAGCAACTAGCGCAATTCCTCTTGGGGAAGTCTAGGCAACTTAAAGAGCTAACTTTCAAGAGTAATCTCATAAAAAATAATGAACCACACACTGAGAATGAGTTTTAACAAGTGATGACATCATCCCGATTTTCACGGGCTGCTACAGAAATAGACCAGTGAGCAGAAAAATCAACATAACTCAAAATTTAGAACTGCAATGATTATGAACATTTTTATGGTTATACTAGACAGTACGCTGAATCCAACAAGCTTTAAATCACTGAATTTGGATAAGTAACCACTGAGAAATGGCTCTGACAAGATGAGTGAAAAAGTCGGGTACCTGACAGAGAAGTGAAGATGAACAGACCCTGTTGACTTCAAATGAACATAACTGAAGATTGCAACATCCAAATGACATGAAAATTTATGAGCATACAGTAGACTTATAGAGCTAACTTTACCAAGTTAAATCACTGAAAATGATGCACCAAGCTCAGAG
>CM035409.1:124115898-124118398 GCA_020310875.1 Ceratopteris richardii
TTAACACTCTCCCTCAAGCTTCAATTCTTCGTCCTCATCCAAGCTTCTTCATGTTGATGCATTGCTTGAATTTTGAAATCTTGATTCCATCAAAAGCCTTCGTAAACATGTCGGCAACTTGGTCCTTGGTACCAATATGATGTACTAAAACTTCCTTGTATATCACCTTTTTCCTTATGAAGTGATAGTGCACTTCAATATGCTTGGTTCTAGCATGATAGACAGGATTTGATGCTTGATGAATGCTACTCATATTTTCACAAAAAATTGGATATGTGTCAACGTGCAACTTAAGCTCCATAAATAATTTCTTAATCCACATTAGCTCACATGTGACTTGTGCGAAAGCTCTATATTCAGCCTCGGTGGAAGATAATGCCACCGTGGGTTGTTTCTTTGAAATCCATGAGATAATCTTGCTCCCTAGCATGACTAGGTAACCACTTGTACTCCTTCTGTCCTCCTTCAAACCGGCCCAATTGGCATTAGAATAAGCTTTGACCTACATATCATCATCAAATGAATAAAACAATCCTTCATTTATAGTGGCCTTGAGATATCGTAACATTCTTCTTGCAGCTTGCAAGTGTGTAGTCCTTGGACTATGCATAAATTGTGATAACACTCCAACTCCATATGCTATGTCGGGCCTAGTTATTGTGGCATAATTGAAAGATCCTACAATAGATCGATACAAAGTTACATCCTCTAATGGTTCTCCATCAATGGAGCTTAGCTTTACATTAACTTCCATGGGATTTGAAATAGGCTTGCAATGTAGCATCCCAAACCTCTCAAGTAGTTCTAGAATATGGTTCCTTTGTATGAGCATAATACCTTCTTCTTTGTATACAACTTCAATGCCAAGAAACTACCTAAGATCTCCAAGATGAGAGATCCTAAACTCCTTTCCAAGATTTTCCTTGATCTCCTCAATGCCCTTTGTATAATTTCCTGTAATGATAAGATCATCTACATACACACACATGTAGACTACAAGTTCTCCTCTTTGTTTGATGAAGAGAGATGGATCCGCCTTGCATTGATTGTAACCACATTTGATCAAATAGTGCACCAATCTTTGGTTCCAAGCCCTTGGAGCTTGCTTTAGGCCATAAAGTGCCTTCTTCAACCTACAAACATGATGTGGAAACTCTTTATGATAAAACCTAGTGGTTGCTCCATGTATACCTCTTCTTCCAAGTCTCCATTGAGAAAGGCCTTCTTGATATCCAATTGGAAGAGCTTCCATCCTTTGCTAGCAGCCATTGCAATGAGTGTCCTAATAGTGCTTATCTTTTCCATGGGGTTGAATGTCTCTTCGAAGTCCATTCCATCAGTTTGTGCAAAACCCTTGGCCACCTATCTTGCTTTGAACCTAGAAATAGATCCATCTGAATTCCTCTTTACATTATAATCCACTTATTACCTATTACCTTCATGTTCTCGTTGTTGGGCACTAGAGTCCATGTTTGAGTCTCCTCAAGTGCGTCGATCTCTTCTTGCATTGCCTCTTTCCATTCGGTGTACCTGCTTGCATCTTCATAGCAATCGGGCTCATGATCTTCTACTACTTTGTTCATATATGCATAATGAGTTGCCATGTATGAATCATAAGTAAACCTTTGAGTTGGATACTTAATTCTAGAAGAATTCCTTTCTTCACCTTTTGGAGGAATAAACCTCCTTTGCCTTGGGTACTCGATCTCTTTCTTTGATGTGGCTTCTTTCTCAATCATGTGTCCATCATCTTCAACTTCATTACCTTCTTCATCCAACTCCACCAATGTTGCTTTGCCTTTGTTGATGGATTGTGCTTCATAGCTTGATGAAGATCTCCCCCTCCATGGTGAAGTCATGCTTGAACTATCTTCATTGATGGAACACCTTGGGCCACTTAGATCTAGGTTGATTTGTTCTTCTTCATGTCCATGTTTTTCTTCTTCATAGTCCTGCATACAATCATACTTCTTACACCAAGGGATTAGCTTATCAAATGCTACATCCCTTGATATCCTCAAGTCCTTTGTGTTTGGGTTGAAGCACCTGTAACCTTTACGATCATTTGAATATCCTAGAAACACACACTTTTCTGCCTTTGGTTGTAGCTTGTGCCTCAATTCACTTGGCACATGTACATAACAAGTACATCCAAATATCTTTAAGTGGGAAAAATCAGGTTTCTTACCATAATAGGCTTGATGTAGTGTCAAGCCATGGATCCCTGAGGTAAGAGCCCTATTCATAAGATACACGGCAGTATTTGCTGCATCACTCCAAAACATGTTAGGTACATTCATCTCATTAAGCATTGCTCTAGGGATCTCGACAATGTATCTATTCTTTCTCTCTGCTACTCCATTTTTTTGGGGTGTGTACCTGCATGTTACTTGCTATCTTGATGCCTTGATCCATTAAAAAATCAGAAAACGCATTGGAGAAATATTCTCCCCCTCCATCGGACCTTAGCTTCTTGATAGATGTACCTGTTTCCTTCTCT
>CM035409.1:124125898-124140898 GCA_020310875.1 Ceratopteris richardii
TCACTTAGCTCATGATTGTTGGCATAATACTCAGAATAATGGTGGATATAATCAAAATTTGAATTCAAGAGGAAGAGGTGGCAGAAATCAAAGAGGTAATTTCAGAGGTAGAGGTAGTAGAGGTTACTTTGGAAGAAATGCAGGTAGAGGATTGCAAAGTCAACAATACAACAATACCTACTAGAATTATGCTTTAGATCAGAAGGAGGATTCAACATTGATAATGAATGCAACTTGTGAAAGGCAAAGTGAAGACCAAAGAGTCTTCTACATTGACTCAGGGTGTAGCAATCACCTGAGTGGAAACATAGCTTTGATGGATCACTATCTATGTGATCAAAGATAACTCAGAGGTATTCAATACATTCAAACATTATCATGTGTATGCAGAGAGAATTACAGGTCATAAGTTGAAGAGACTAAGGTCAGATGGAGGGGGAGAGTATTTCTCTAATGACTTTAGTGATTACTTGTGGAATGCAGGTATAAAAAGGGAAATTACTTGCATGTACTCTCCTCAATAAAATGGTGTAGTAGAAAGGAGGAATAGAACTCTTGTTGAGTTCGCAAGATCCATGATGAAGGAGAAAAATTGCCCAAATTATTTGTGGGTTGAGGCTGTAAATAGAGCTACATATTTGGTCAATAGATTACCACGTAAAGCTTTGCAGGGTATGACACCATATGAGGCATGGTGGGGTAAGAGACCTACTCTAGATCATTGTAAAGTATTTGGATGTTTGACATATGCATATGTGCCATCTCAATTAAGGCACAAATTGGAACCTAAAGCTGAAAAGTATGTGTTCATTGGATATGATGATAAGCAGATGGGATATAGGTTGTGGAGTCCATCCACAAAACAATTCCTAGTATCAAAGGATGTTACATTTGATGAGCAAGGTACTTGGTATGCAGGTATACTTAATGTTCATGCAGGTGATGAAGAATTTGTGAATCAGAAGAGAGGTAAATTAAAGGTTGTGTATCGCCTGATTTGAAGCATTTCCTGAGAGGTATCGTGTCCTACAAATGTCGTGTATCGCCTGATTTGAAGCATTTCCTGAGAGACCCTGTTTCCCTGTTTTAATCCCCAGAACCCTGAACTGGCATAACTTTCTCATACGAAATCCGTCTGCTGTGATTTTGGTTTTGTTGGAAAGCTCGTGGGGAATACAACCAAAACATCGACTGGTTATGGTTAAATTAATACCAAGATTATTAGATAGGGTATTTTGAAGTTGACCCTCAAGGAAACTAGAAAACCAAGGAGTTCCAAAGGATTTTGAGCAATAGAAGAGAACTTTGGGACTAGAATCCAAAGCTTATGAACCTGCGATCTGGCAGACACTTAGGCAAGGATAGACAAAGCATTAGGTCATCTGAGGCTAGTGTCAACCATACAGCCAAGTCTTGGGCTCAACAGCTTAGTGGTTATCCTTACTCACGAAGTTCAGAAACCAGTGACTCGAAAATGTCTTTTAGCATGGAAAGACCCACACGTAGCTCAGGCACTGCCTATTTACAGACACCAAAAGGTCCCTATAAGACCCAATTGGAGTATATCAGGACCAACCAATTAGGTGCTCGCATCTATGAGGATGGTCTAAGACGATCAGTGGTTCAACTCAAGAATCCTGACCAACCCTTTAGACTTGAACACCCAGTGGTCAAGTTTGAAGAGGGTGCTTACATTGATAAGGAAGGAACCATGTATGTGGTTACCAACTTACCAGATAGGACAGGTGAGTTTGGAAATATCATTCCTGAGAACGAGATAGGAGACCTAGAGAAAGGAGACCTAGGAGGAGAACCCAAGACCCCTAGAGGTAAGTCAGTCTTAACCAGAGTACTCACTCCAGAATGGATTCCTCAAGATAATAAAAGCATAGAACTATTCGTGAATAGAGAAACGGAGGAAGCCTTTTGGAGATTTAGGCCAGATCAACCCAGCCATGTAGTCACCATCTATGAATTCAAGGATCCAGAGACACCAGGGAAAGTTGTCTATCTAGATCACACATCTAAAAAATTATTCTTGGTATCAGATCATGATAGACATGCTTACACTTGGCAAGGTGAATCAATTTTTCCTCCACCAAGATCTAATGTTTCCCAGGGCCTCCAGGGAGCCGGATCATCCAAGGCTCATGAAACCCAGAGGGAAAGAACTAGAGAGAGACCGGAGGTAAGCTTTGCAGACACTGTAGGCAGAGACAGATCAGGATATGGAACGGAAAGACCTGAAAGGGAGAGACATAGAGTTTATAGGCATCAAAGAGATGATCATGATTTCCCATTGCCTAGACCACGAGAGCACTCAAGAACCCTTAGACCGTCTCAAGTGGTTAAGACAATGAAGAACTACTTTGATGGATTTGGAGATCCTTATGATCATGTGGTGGAGTTCAAACAAGTGCTAAGAGCTGAACAGGTTGAAGACTTATTCACCCAGTTCGAGGCATTTGGTTTGACTCTTAAGGGTACTGCCTTAGCTTGGTTTCAACCTCTAAACAGTCGCAACTATAGAGAGATAGGTCAGCTGCTAGAAGAATTCATTGTGGAATTTTCCAAAAGCGGCATCAGGCATAACACATCATCCTTGATCCACAGCTTCAAGCAGACACCCCAAGAAACAGTGCGACTTGCAGGAAGAAGGTTTAGACAGTACCTGGAAAGATGCCCTGTACCAGAATTACCCACATCAGCCAAACAGGTGGCACTGTTTTTAGATGGCCTATTGAGCACAAAATTAAGGTCATATGTATACTTGAAAGAGCCTAGATCCATAGAAGAGTGTATACGGATATGCATTGACATAGAAGACAACTTGGGTGAGGAGTTAGGACTATCCAAACTCTATAAGGACTCTGATAGTTCTACAAGTCATACCTCTAGAACCTCCACTGAGATAGATGAGATAGCTGAGCAGGTGGCCAAAAAGCTAGGAGTTCAAAATAGACAAATGCCAAGGGTCACTTCAGTGAAGCGATGTTATACATGTGGAGGAGATCACATGGCTAATGTCTGCCCAATGATGACTCAACCCCAAGGAAACCCTAATGCTGTATATTGCACCATTGAGAGGAAATATACAAATCATACGACCCAAGATTGTCCCTATAACAGGCAGGCTGTTAGACAAAATTATCAACAACCTTACCAGCAAGGTAGGTATCAGAATCAGTACCAACAGCCATATTATAGGCCACAACAATATCAACCTCAATACCAGCAGCAATATCAGGCACCATATAGGCCACAACCTGTCCTAGGAAACCAACCGCCAGCTCCTGCCAATGTGATCCCAGTTAAATATACGATGGCGGAGGAGAACCCTAATAGAGCATTGGTGCCACTAACCCCATTGGTCTCAGGAAATGATTCTCACGCTCATGGTTCAGACTACTTCCATGAAGATAGTCCACATGCTTATTATATAGAGTCACCTGAGCAAAGTGAGACTTCTCATTGTCAATATGAGACACCACGTATGGAACAAAATTGGGAGCCAGAATACTCCAATGTCATGTATACGAATCCAAATCCTAGGCCCCAATTGAGACAAGTAAGACCACAAGCCCCTAGAGGACCATGCTTTAGATGTCAGGGCGACCATTTCATTCGTGAATGCCCCCACCAACCAGCTCTGGGACAAGGACAAAACATCACAATACAGGGCTTTTGTCCTGAGTGCGGCAAGGAACATCTTCCTAGAGAGTGTCCCAGGAATCCCTCTAGTGCACCCAAGGTCACACCCATCAATGTGGTAGGCTTAGTGGCAGATTCAAGTCCAAGTAGTAGTAATGTGGCTCCTGTACAGGCAGTTACTAGGGCACAGGTGGCACAACAAGCAAAACCATCTGAGCAATCGGAGTCAAGTGAGTCAGGAGAGCCTAGTAAGAGGAAACCAAGAACATGGAAGGATACCAGAGAGAAGGCTAATCGCAAGTGGAACAAAAAGCTATCCGAGCTAGAAGAAAGCCTAAGGGATACCAAAACAAAAATAGAAGACATTGCATCTCAAAGCCCCTCACACGCCGAAGCTCCATCCACTCCACCTCATTCCACCCCACCACCCATTGTAAATAACCCACAACCAGGGTCTGTTCTTGGAGATCCAACCCCAGAAGGCTTGGACATGATGTTCAAAGCCTACCAGGCTCGTCTTCAAGAGGGGCCAACAACTGCAAACTTGGACAAGAGTTACCCTAGAGCAGATTTAGAGATTGAACGTATGAAAATGTGCATGAAAATGGTAGAACAAGCTCAGGCTATACTTGAGACTAGTCAAAAGTTCAATCAGACAAACTCTGTCAAACCGGATTTGCATTTCCAGGGCTTACTAGAAAGATGAGAGCAGTTGGTAAACAAACCACAAGTTTCTTTACCTCCACAGGCTCAACCAGTTATTGAAAGAGGAAGCTCACTACCAATGGGAGCTTATGTTCCTAATTCCACGGATGCTGGAATACCTCCTTCAATTCAACAGTACTCTCAAGAGTTCTTGCGGGAAATACAAGAAGAGAAATGGGCCAAGGAGAAGGGTAACTCCCCTCCTATTCCTGAGATTGATGATCTTCATGATCAATTTCCCCAAGACATTCCGTCTATCTATGGAGACCAAGCAGAGCGACAAGAAGATGAAAGATTAGATTTTGAATCTAATTCTTTACAAGAGTTGCCTCATTTCATAGGCCCATGGGAATCTGAATCTATCCAGATCAGAGCTCCCACAATATTGGTAAGAAATGAAGACTCAGTGATTCCAAGAAACACTGATGTTGTGAAGAACACTAAGGTTCAATGCCATCTCACCGTAGAAGAGCTGCTCAAAGCAAAACCTGAGCTCTGGAATCATGTGAAAGATCAGGTTCCAGAACTTGAATCCAATATGCCAAAAGTAGGCTCTAAGCAAAAAGTTCCAGAGATACCTCTCGACAAGATAGGAGACATGAGCGAAGGTGAAGAAGGTAATACTTATCTTCCGATCACCTATCAAGGTTACACAACCAAAGCAATTGTAGATTCGGGTGCTGGTGTTGCTATTGCGACCACCTCCTTGTGGAAGCGATGGGGCAAACCCACATTAAGACCAACAAGAATGAAGCTTCAATGGCAGATGGTCATTTTGAAAGACCTCTAGGATTGCTCGAAGGGATAACTCTAACCACTTGTGGTGTAGAGTTTGAACATACATTTGCTATATGTGACTTTGAGAAAAATAATGTCTACGAGATGATCCTAGGAAGACCCTTCCTACGACAATTGCAAATAGTACAGGATTGGGGAACCAACTCCTTGTACTTACAGCACTTAGGGGTCACCACCAAGGTCAACCTGAAGGATTACACCTTCAAAGATGTACCACCCCTACAGTGGAATCCTATCCACAAAGAAAACGAAGATTCAATCTCTGTGCATTCTGGGAGTTCACCTGATCCATTCTGGCTGCATGAAGATACTCACTTGTGGATGTGCAAGGTCGCAGAGGAAGAGGAAAAGCGTCTAAAAGCAAGAGAAGAAGGAACTCCCCCAGGAGATAGACCAATAAAAGACCCAGCCTATACACCGATGATATTTCCAGATGAGGAATTTGAGCCTCATGGTTGGGCAGAAATCTTAGCTACCATGGACATAGCAGTCAATGAAGAACAATGGACACCTCACTGTGATGAGGAGGGTTATGATATTTCAGTGTTCATGTATCAGCCCCTGTTGGAAGAGTGTGATCCTAGTGAGTTCATAGAAGAAGAAGAGAATGACAATGATCTAGAATCCATTGTGATGGATACTTACTTTGACTCAGAGGAACACTATTTAGAAGACATAGGAGTGTTAACCCAAAAAGAAGAAGAACCCCTCACGAGTATTAAAACGATAAATTCAAAGGAAGGAAGTGAAGGAGGTCAAAAGAAAATGAAAAGAAAAGCAGTGAAACAAGAAGAGGAAGAATCATTGTTTGAAGTACCAGAAAATTTCAAGAAATATGAAGTGGAAGACCGAAAAATTTTGGTACGAATGCCTAAGAGAGAGGCCATTATAGGAGAAGCATATGACAATAAAGAAAAGACCAAGAAAATTGTAGTGACCATTGAAGGGAACGAAGAGCGATGTACGTACATAGGAGATGACCTAAGTGCAAAAGAAGAAGCAGAGCTTGTAGCTCTATTAAGGGAATATAGGGATGTATTCGCATGGCACTATAGAGACTTGAAAGGAGTAGATCCAAAGATTTGTTCTCATACGATTCCGATGACCGCTGATGCCAAGCCCACCAAACAAAAGCCCTACACATATAATGACAATTATGCAGCCAAAATAAAGGAGGAAATTGACAGGCTGATTGAAGCTGGATTCATCTATGAGATTGAGCACACTGAATGGGTGTCCCCCATTGTAGTGGTGCCCAAGAAGAATGGGAAATTGCGAGTGTGCATTAACCTTAAAAAAGTTAATGCCGCTACGATCAGAGATAGTTATCCACTTCCAATCACCGAACATCTTTTGGAGCGTGTTGCAGGCAAGGAAGTTTATAGCTTCCTTGATGGATTTTCAGGTTACAACCAAGTAGCCATTGCCCCCGAAGATCAACACAAAACGGCCTTTGCCACAGAATGGGGAATCTTTGCATTTCATGTGATGCCTTTTGGGCTCACCAATGCACCTGCAACATTCCAAAGGCTCATGTGTCATGTCTTCAAAGAGTTCTTGCGGAAGAGCTTAGAAGTATATGTGGATGATTTATGTGCGCATTCCCAACAAAGAAGTTACCACATCCCTGAGCTCAGACAAATCTTCAACAAGTGTAGAGATTATCGAGTGTGTCTGAACCCGGAGAAGTGTGTGTTCATGGTACGACAAGGTAAGATCTTAGGTCACATTGTTTCTAAGAATGGAATTTCAACAGATGAAGACAAGGTAAGAGCGATAGCAGAGCTGCCAAGACCAAGAAATGTTAAAGAGGTACAAGCCTTTATGGGCCATTGTGGATATTACCGTAGGTTTATCCACATGTATGCCATCATAGCTAAACCTCTTTATGGGTTGTTAACAAATTTTGAGTGGAACGAGGAATGTGAGAATTCCTTCAACGAGTTGAAAAGACGTTTGTGCACAGCACCAATATTGACTACTCCGAATTGGAGCAAACCCTTCCATGTCCATGTAGATGCCTCCAATCATGCAATAGGATGTGTGCTAGCACAACCCACAGGTGAAGGAAACCTGGATTTGCCGATAGCATATGCTAGTAGGCAATTAAATGCAGCTGAACGAAATTATACCACAACGGAGAGAGAAGGCTTAGGCATGGTATACGCCGTGAAGAAGTTTAGACACTATCTATTGGCCAATAAGTTTAAGTTTTTCACCGATCATCAGGCTTTACTATATTTGGTCAATAAACCTTGCAATACAGGCCGCTTAGTAAGATGGTTCCTCTTACTAATGGAATACGACTTTGAAGTTGTTGTCAGGAAAGGTAGGACCCACCTTAGGGCAGACCATCTTTCTCGCATCACTTCAAGAGAGCCACCGCAAGGAGTGTCTGATGAATTGCCCGATGCTTATCTGTTCAATTTAGAAGTGGTTCCCAAATGGGCAAATAAGTTGGTACCAGTCCTAACCTTTGGGCCTGCAAATAAAAATGTGAAAACAAGCAAAGAAGAAATTGTAAAATCACAAAAGTATCAAATATTGGCCGGAAGTATGTACAAGCAAGATACCGAGGGCGTATTAGCTTGTTGTGTTGAGGACGACGAACATACTAGTTGGATGCAACAAGCCCATGAGGGACTGCTAGTAAATCACTACTCTAAACAACGAACATTGCAGAATCTAAAACGTTTAGGAGTGTATTGGCCTAGCATGGACAAAGACATACAGGAGTGGATCCAAAATTGTCCAGTGTGCCAGAAGAGACCCCCAGTGGAGCATGCCACTCTTTATCATGTGTCATTAATCCCAGATTGGAGTGCTCCATTGGTTGAGTTCATGAGATCGGGAACATTACCCAATCAGGCTAGTCTTGCAAGAAAACGGAGCATGGAGCAAGAGGCTCAAGACTATGTCTTAGTAGGAGACAACCTATATCGAAGAGGCAAGGATGGCTACCTAAGACTGTGCGTTCATGAATCAGACTATTTGAAAGTCTTAGAAACTGCACACAGCGGTGCTGCAGGTGGACACTTTGGGCCTGACAGAGTAATTAAGACCTTTCTATTCTCAAGACTTTGGTGGCCCACTCTTCATATGGATGCACATACTTATGTGAAGAAATGTGACACATGCCAACGTGCCCAATACCCGATAAGAAAAGACGAGATGCCTTTAAGGCCAATGATGGGAGGACGTGCATTTTCAAAGTGGGGTATAGACTTTGTAGGACCCATCAACCCCCCAGCTAGAAACTCCCATGCAGAATACATTATTGTAGCCACAGATTACCTTACAAAGTGGGTGGAAGTAAAAGCCACGACAAAGAATGATGCTCAAACGACGGCTAAGTTCTTATTCGAAAATGTGTTCACTAGATATGGGTTACCAATAGAGTTGGTTAGTGATAGAGGTACGCACTTCTTGAATGAGGTCATTGAACATCTCCTTCAAGAATTCATGGTGATACACAAGAAGTCTGCCCCCTATCACCCACAAGCCAACGGACAGGCCGAGAGCACGAATAAGATCCTATGTAACGTATTGACGAAACTTGTAAATAATAAACGCTCTGATTGGGACAAACAACTTCATCATGCTGTTTGGGCATACCGAGTTGCCTACAAAACGGTACTCAATGCCACCCCATTTCAGATGGTCTTTGGACAGAATGCCGTGCTACCATTGGACTTCTTAATCCCAGCCTTGAAAGTAGCACAAGAGCATGAGTGGAATGGACATGAGTTGTCTTCCAGGATCTTTGATCTAGAACGCTTAGGTGAGACGAGGCTACGGGCAGCAGCAGGCATTTATGCTGCAAAGAAAAGGCAAAAGGCATACTTTGATGCCCATGTAAAGGATAAAGGATTGAAGGAAGGAGATCTAGTGCTGGTTTATACGCTAAAGCAACATGCCCGCAAATTGGAGAAACGAGGATATGGACCCATGATCATTAATAGACTCTCCACTAGCGGTGCAGTTCAATTGGCCACTTTAGAAGGTGATGTCCTACCCAACTATATTAGTGGATGCCGAGTCAAGTTATATCAAGAACCTCTTACAAAGGAAATGCTCACGAGACTCAACAATGCTAAGAAGCGAAAAGAAGAGGAGTTAAGGGTTAGAGAAGAAGCACAAGCAGAGGCTAGAGAGCGCATCAGAAGAAATAAGTTACGGCGGCTAGGCCTAGATGTCAACACAAAAGCTCCAAAATATCACATGGACATGTGCCAAAAATCGGGCATATCTACTTCTCAAATAATTGATCGACGTCCCTTTGTGACTATAGAGGTAGGACAAGGAAAGAGTGTAAGGACTGTGAGAGCATTGGTTGACTCAGGAGCAGCAACTAGTGCAGTTAGACTTTCATACTGCCAAGACCTGCAATTGAACATCGAGCCCATAGAAGCCTATCTCATAGGTTTAGGAGGTGTGGAAACCCCTTGTTTGGGAGAGGTGGAACTTCCCATCTACCTTCAAGATGTTCCAATAAAAGTCAAAATGCTAGTGTGTCATGATGAGGACCTCACAGAGCCACTTGTCTTGGGTCAAGATTGGATTTACGACCATGCTGTCAACTTGAACCTAAGAAGTCAACTTCTTCATGTTTGGGCACATGAACAATGCATTACATTAGAATTGGAGAATTGCATGGCCACTGACCAAGACACCACACGCTCTCTTCTTTCCTCTAAGGCTAATCTTCTCGAACAAGATGTTGTAAATGTCAAAAGATCTATGATCCAGACGGACACAATCATGGAAGGACAATCGCAAAGGCAAGAAGAACCTTCTTCTTTTTCAAAGAGCAAAGCATCCACGTTAGTCCAACCTCAGAAGCAAACAAAACAGTGCAAGATAGCCAGTCTATCAAATAGACAAAGAGCCTTCAAGCAGAAAGAAGTTAGGGGCATGAAGCAGATCTGGGTAAAGAAAGGAGTGCAACCATCGATGTTGCCTCAAAGATTCCCACCCAACAAGATCGACCATGAAAAAAGAAGAACCAAGCACCTACGACAGGCTCAAGCACGACGAATCCAACAAATTTGGGTACCGAAGCTATCAAAGAAGGCCGACCACAATCATGTACAAATTTGGGTGCCTAAAAAATTAGCTACAGCTCAACATGGGCGATTACAGATGTGGGTACCCAAGAAGCTCCTACATACAAAACGGCCTATGCTCCCCACCATGCAAAAGGTCTCAACAAAGAAGCCAAGGAAAGCAAAGGGTAAGAACAAAACACAAAGAACAAACGACGATAACCTCAACCCTTCTGCAAAAGTAAGCCGGCAATCATCAAGGATATGGGTTTGGAAGCCAAAAGCACCAACAACAACCACAGAACCAAAAGGCCAACCACACGGGATACCAAAGTTTGGAAAGCATTCAAAGATGAAGTGGCCTGAGGTGATCTCTACAGTACCAAACCCTATTGCAAAATGGGTTCCAATCAGGAGGATTACATCATTTCGAGATCCAATAGACACCTCCAATCAAAGAATTCATCAAGTATGCAAGTAACATCAAAAGCCTCGACCAGCAGCAGCCATGTGCCTTTGGCATAACCCAGTCGTTTGCACCATTCAGGTCATGCGTTTCCAAAGTATGCATCAAGATAGGGCCGCCTTACATGGCCGTGCATAGACACAATTGAGAAATCCCAGGAACATGAGACACAATTTTCACATGCAAAATATGTTATTGATACTAACTCTTTCTTGTTTAATGCCATTGTTCCAAAAAAAAAAAAAAAAAAAAGCATAGAAGAGTACTATGTGCTTGAAAATGCTCATCAGCGAACTTCCAGCAAGGGCATTCCTCAACAAAAAGGACAAGCCGACGGTCAAACACCATGATGGAACTACAACACGAAGAGATGAAGATCAACGGACCTTCCACCATGGTAAGACGTGTATGCTTCAACAACACTATAACCATGATAGATTAGGAAACCTCTTCGTCAGCATACCCTTGAGCACTTAGCTCAAGACCCGATCTCTTGCACCATACTTCTTGCCATGCATTTTCCAAGTATGCATATGTAGGGCCACATTACAAGGCCATGCACACGGCACATATTTTGTTCAACCCATGCACTAATGCACTTACCCACCATTCATTATGGGTTACAAGTACTTGGCATGAAAACTATGAAAAACCATCGTTGGAAGAACCAGACGACATCAAAATAACAACAACAAGAGCAAGGAAGCCATCCACCACCGAGAGTTGCTCATACTCAACATTGAACACCTCCTATGAGCAACTAGTAGTTTTGGAAAACTCACAAATGCACCATCCAGATGGAATACAAGGCAGAAGTACGTACAAAGGGACTACAAACTGCAAGAGATAACAGTGGCAAAGTGAAGAACTAGACAAACGACCAGGATACATTGGGAAGAGGGATCGCCCCTGGTGGACGCAAAGGACGCTACCTCTCAACGTACTACATGAAACGACCACTACAACAAGGGTCTGTCAGGGACGACAAACTCAAGAGGGGGGGAGTGTTGAAGCTCAAGGTCAAGGACAAAGCATGGAAGCGCATCAAGGAAGTGGACACACAAGAAGAAGGAGCAAGTAGGGAGCTCCAAGAAGCACCTGTCAAATTTTCAGAAGAAATCCCTACAAAAATAGTGATTTTTATCACTAAAAACCATTGTAAATACCATTTTCCATTTTTGTAGCTCCATTTTGTTCAAGCCGAGGAGTCCTCGAGCTTGAGGAGTATTAGAACTACCATCCTACCAATTTTCATAATTTTTAGACTCCGTTTGAACCCCCAAATAAGCCCTGGAACCTATTTTTTAACTAGGCCGGACACTAGGTCTGGATAGGGCCAAAACCACTCAAAAACTATAAAAAGGGCTGGAGAGCTCATTTTTGAGGTTAGATTGTTGTAGATTTCAGTTTTGTAAGAGAGCTCTTTGGTAATCGAAGCTTTCCATTGTTCCACTCTTTGCTCTTACCTTGTGCGCGTGTGTGTGTATGTGTGTGCATGCTTGTGTGCTTTCACTCACGCACTTGTGCCATCACTTGCTCGCGGTCTTCATACCGGTCCTCACGTCTCCACGTATTGACATTTATGAGGTGTATCTCCTCACGTTGGTACTCACCATTGTGCTAGAGTGACAATAACCTTCACTTCTTCATTTTCATGAGCATTTTGTTTAACATTTACTTCTAATGGATTTGAAATGGGCTTGCAATTACACAAACCAAACTTCTATAAAAGATCTAGAATGTATTTCCTTTGCATCAAGTATATACCTTCCTCTTTATATAGTACTTCAATCCCAAGAAAGTACCTTAAAATCCCTAAATTAGAGATTTTAAACTCACATCCAAGCTTCCTTTTTATGTCCTTGATATTGGCTTCATCATCCCCTATAATGATCAAATCATGAACATGTATACATATGAAAAAAATTTTGCTACCTTCCTTCTTCACAAAGAGTGATGGGTGCACATGACTCTCATTGTATCCACATTTTACTAAGTAGTCCACAAGTCTTTGGTTCCAAGCCCTTGGGGCTTGCTTGAGTCCATAAAGAGCCTTATTAAGCCTACATACATGATGTGGAAACCTCTCATATTCAAAGCCTTGGGGTTGCTCCATGAAGACTACCTCTTCAAGCTCTCCATTTAGGAAAGCCTTCTTCACATCCAACTGGTACATCTTCCAACCTTTAGAGACTAAAATTGCAATCAAACTTCTTATGGTGGACATCTTAGCTACTAGATTGAGTGTTTCATCAAAGTCTATGCCATATATTTGAGCAAAACCTTTGGCAACTAGCCTTGCTTTATACCTACAGATGCTCCCATCTACATGCCTCTTTACCTTGTACACCCATTTTTTGCCAATGAATTTCATGTCCTTTGTTCTTGGCACCAATGACCTAGTATCATTTTCTTCAATTCTCGTGAATTCCTCCTCTGTGGCTTCAATTCATTCCCTATGCTTATTTGCTTCTTCAAAAAAGTTAGGGTCTTCAAGAGCTATAACTTGACTCATGTAGGCATAGTGTCTTGCAATGAATGAATCATAAGTGACCTTTGAACATGGCATTTAACCTTATTTTTACATGAGCCATTTCATGGTTGATAATTGTCTTTCTCTAACTTTTCTATTTGTGCATTATACTCAGCCATACTGAGCTCTAAGATGCTCCTTTGGCTTCTCCTCAAGTGTTTGTATGCTTTAGAAAGTGTGGATATTACCTTTTGATAGCTTCTCCCTTGCTAACCCTTGACTAATTGAGATATTGATCGGCATAGCCCCCTTTCAATTTGTTTTGATAAGTCCTCTTTGTGCTTCCACAAGTTATCTTGATCCCTCCAAGTTTTCATTATGATGCCCACTGATGTTTCCAAGCCTCCACAATGGCTCTGATACCACTGATATGGGATGATTCTAACACCCCAATGCAAAAATGGAAGGTGGCTGCCCTCCACTAGGTCCACAAGCAGTGATATATGCTCACTATTTTGAACTTTTATTTGGACCTATATAGAGAAATAAAATGAAACATTGTAGACTTACACTACACTATACGAGCTACCCAAGAAGCTCTAAATCATCCCAAATGGATATTGTGGGTGGGAGAACTATCCTCTGGAAAAAAGGCTACCTGTTTGCAACACTCTCTGCCTATGTGCAGAGATATACCTTCTCAAAGTTGGCAATTTCTCACAACTCACTTAGTCAAATAACTTAAAACTTTGGCAACGTTCAGGGAACTATATGAGAGACCACGTGAAGACATAAATCAATGGAAATGAGTACAAGGAGAGAGCAAACAATGCTCTACAATCTGGTACAATTTGTTGAAAAATATGGATCATGTGCAAGCTCCAATTGTGAGGCTTGGCACATACTCGCCTCTCATTATGTACCTCTTCATGATTTATGTATTTATTGTAAGCCCAAAATGATGCTAGACCCTAAAAATATAGAGGGCACACTCTTAACCTTAGAGTAGAGTGTTGAATTAAAAAGGGCAAATGTATTTATGGCTTAGATAAAAGCCAAAATATATTTAGAGAGATGGAATATACAAAAAAGTCGTGACCTTATCCATATGGAGTGATGTGGAGCACCAAAAGCCACCCAAGGAAATGGAAAGGCAAAGGACATGAAGTGAAAGGTCAAGAGGTGAGAGAAGATGCAAGGGTAGGTGAAAAGTCCCATGCCCATACCTCTACATATAGAGGTCATTTGAACGTGAAACTTTGTGGAGATGACAAGGAGATGGTGTAGAAGCATATGCTGGTCATTCTCGCACCAATGGAGATCAGAAGGTACCTCATTTGGATGCTAGAAGGCACAAAGGTATTCCAACCGCATACCTTGTCTATACATAGTCACCTTGTTAAGGTCATATCTCTCTATGTACTTATCCAATTAATGCATATGATATCTTGTTGGAAAGCTTATCTCTTCTACTCTTTTTATCAAAAATATCTCTATCAGATCGTTCTCCAGTAGTTATTGGGAGCATTTTTTGTGAACCTCAGTTTTCTGCTAAACCTGAGATGACAGGTAGTCTAACTTTGGACAGTTGGTTGCCTGGTCAAATGAGCTCCAAATGGAGTGTGCTTTAGCTTGTTAGAAAGCTATAAGCCTCTACTATGTGTGGACAAATTTCCGAAGCCATTGGATCTCTGAGTTGTGACTGAATCAGGCTTTAGTAAGCATGTTTCTTATAGTGCAGATTCTAGAAGAGGTTCTCTAACTTGCGCTGCGTGTATTGGAGTGAAATTTCTCCACACAATTAGATTTGAAAAAGCCTAACTACACCTCTAAATAGAGAGGAGAAAAATCATGAGAAAATG